>VXAC01007672.1:517497-606738 GCA_013399225.1 Rhipidura dahli
CCCCGCCACCGCCCCCGGCCCCGGAGCTGCCGCGGGGCGCCGCCACCCCCGAGGGGAAGGGAAGACCCGAGAGCGACCGGACCGGCGGCGGGGCCACCCAGCGCCTGGCTCTGCCCTCCCGGGCGACGCCGCCGAGCCCCGGGCAGGGCTGCGGAAACGGCGGTATCCCCGCCATGTGAGCTCGGAGAGTTGTTCTCTCGGAAACTCGCACGTCCTCTCCCGTATTCCGCGTTTTTGGACCCTCTTTCCTTTGCGATTTAAAATGGGGAAACCATCCCCAACGCATGTCCCCGGGTGGGCACGGCGGGTGGCACCGCCGCTCTCGCCCGTTCGTTTCCCCAGAAGCGGCCGGAGGACAGGCGCGGTGCCGGCCCTCACCCCGCCGCCCCGGGCTGGTCCCCACCTCCCCGGGCCGGCCGGGAGCGCCGAACGACTACACGGGAGGAGGCGGCGGTGGCCCCGGGGCGCGTCTCCCGGCGGGACGGAGTGGGCGAGGCCGGCTGCTCGCCCCGGCACCCCTGCGTGCCGTGCTGCCGGCCGTATTATTCTTCCAGGAGCCTTGTAGGTTTCGGTATATTCATTCTCGTACAATGGGATTAAACACTAACCGTTATCATCCAAATTAACTAAACTCTGAATAGCAAATGCGGGGGCTTTTATTTTTTTCCTCCTCTTTTTGCTCCACTGGCGGAGATGGAGTTGATCCTCTTACTGTCTGTGTTAACCGCCAGCTGCAGGCACCTGCGAGGCAACTTCTTACACGAGGGAAGTTGTTTATTAGCTCGCTGGCTGTTCCCTCGTTGGTTCCCCCGCGGGCCGGGCTGCCCGGGGCAGCGGCGGGGGGCGCGGGGTGGCTGTGGCATCCCCGCCTGTACCTCCGCCCTGTCCTCACAGGGCTTCGGCGGGGCTGAAGAGGGAGATCACCCGACACTGCCGCGGTCTGACCCTTGTAGGGAAGCAGGAGGAAGGCGGCTTTGAATATTTTTTAGTTTTTAATTTCCCTCGAGCTCCTGTTGGCTCTCCTTGCGGGACACGCGTGCACGGCTCTTTGGCAACCCAAGGCGGACACCCGCGCCCCCATCACCCACCACTGGTTTTCCGTTCTCGCACAGGAGCCTGGCCGGCCACAGCCCTCTCCCCAGGCATGGGACTGGCTGGCGGCCGGGGCGCAGAGCCCTGTCCGATACGCGCGGAGCGGGATGAGCCCGCCGTCGCCCCGGGGCTGCAGGGCGAGGGGAGGCAGCACCGCCCCGGCTGCCTTTCGCCATCTCCTCGCGGCCGGCCCGGGGGTCTCCGCCTGGCGGGGCTGCGCCCCGAGGGAGTCGCCTGGGCCGGCCCCCCCGTGCTCTGCCGGGATGCGCACGGGTGCCACGTCTCAGTGGCGTGTCGCCCCTGTTCCGTGGCGCTGCCGACCTCTGCCAGACATGGGCTCTGACAGCGAGGTGGAATTCCTCTGGGAGGTGTCAAGCTTCTTTGAATTGGCATCTAGGTTTGCCTTTTTGTGAAAACAGATCGTCTTCCCTCTGTTTCTTCACTGCCTCTTTTCTTTTTTGACTCCTATATAACGTTGGGGTTGTATGCAAATACTTCACCAAGTAATTTAAACTGTGGATATTAGGTTTGAAAAGCATTGTCACTGTGTGCAAGCAAGAAACCTGCTAACCAGTCTCGCATGGAAAGAGTTGTCCATGCAACTGGTGAATCAAGTGCAAAGTAAAGTGTCCCAGTGTGGCTGGGGTTGGCCCTGCCAGCATGGTTCAGTCCCATACTGGAGGTCCTGCTGTGTAATGTGGAGAGGCATTCACATTCCTGGATGATCTCATGGCTGCCAGGGAATGGGAGAACTCACAAGGTGCAACAGGTCCTACTTATAGGAAGTGGTAGCTTTATTACTTGGCAATCCTGGATCTGCAAAGAGGCAGTGATCTCTTCACTCAAGAGAAGACATTTAATTTAGGAGTTTCATCCTTAGCTGTACAAATGGCAGTTCATCACACAGTGCCAGCTTTTACTCTGAGTTAGTTTACTCTTGCACGTTCAGTGAGGCTGGGCTAGGTTAGCAAGTTTCCATTCTTTTCATAGCTTGTAATGCTCTCTGCCTCTGTGTGAGGCTGCTTGATCCACATTTTGTTCCTCAGCTGCAGAGGTATCCCCTACCTCAATGCTACTGTTTGTTCCAGCTGTAGTCCACCTCCATGTCTTCCTTCCCAGTGGAAGGACCATGCTCCTCTGTTTGCTCACCTGCCACAAATAGTGGCATCAGTAGGGGCAAGGTGATAACATGATAGGTCTTGGGACTCCATCTCAATATGGTCCTTCGCAGAAGAAGCTATGCTTGTAACCATGAGTCTCTTGTATTGTTGGGTAGATGCAGAGTGTTCTCAAAATCCTAGAGTGCTTCAGGAGGTGCTGTTTGTGCTTCAGAAGATGATGATCTTCTCATTCTGTGAGATGTAGTAATGCCCATAAGTTAAACTTTTATCCTAAAAACTTTGATCTTTATCACAGGACGTTGTCAAGTATCTCTGTGGTGGAAGACAGGACTTCCGGGTCAGTAGTGTTCCTGAGTGCTGCCATGCGCTTGTTGTATTCCACCTCTGAGGAGGCAGAGTTCACTGTAAGAATGTTTTGTGGTGTAATTTAAATATAACATACTCTGTTCTTCATTATTAAAAGCCTTTCAGGAATGCAAAATCTGATATGGGTGGCCTTTGGATTACTCTCTGTATGAACTTTTTGCGGTACAGATTGCTTGAAAGTCATATATTCCTGTAATTTGTCATATCTCCTATGTTGACTTTTTTCCCAGATACAAGATTTTAAACTTATGTTTAGGCTTATGTATAGCATAGCTAATGTACTCAGAATTACATAGGGTAAAATGTTTCACTGATTAAAGTCAGCTGAAGTTACATACATTATAACCATTTACAGGGGCTGATTTACATTGGCAGAAGACCTGATACAGCTTTTGTCTATCAAATGTGTCTATATGGCAAAACTTAGGACTCTCCACTGTGTGTTTGTACAGTGTGAGTCCCTCAAGACAGTGGATAGATGTTTGCAGTTTTCTCAGTGACAGCTATCTTCTCAGCCACACACTATTGGGACAGAATATGTTACCCTTTAAATGATAGCCTGTCAAAATGAGAACAGAGTGCTAAAAATTATTTCAGTGGGATTTAGGTAATCATGAATCACTGGGGAGGTGCAAATTATATTGCTTGTGACTGAGGTGTTCTAAATAGCTAAATAGATTTGTGGCTGTCTGGCACAAATAAAGGCTGAGAGGTTCAGAAAATACAAGGGCTTTTTCTGCAATGACATGTCTAATGCTGAAAAATGTGTAATCCCTCCGGTCCAGTCTTAGTAAAAACTAAAAGCAAACGAACAAAAGTAAAAACTTTTACTCAGCATGGCTTCACAGAGGGGAAGTTATGCTTAATCCACATAGTAATCTTCTATGATGAAGTGACTGGTTTGGTGGATAAGGAAAGAGCAGTGGACACTCTGAAGAAGAGAAGGCTTCAGGGTGACCTCATCACATGGTAACCTCATCTTTTCAGTACCTGAAAAGAACCTACCAGAAAGCTGGACAGGGACTTTTTACAAGGGCACATAGTGATAGTACAAGGGGTAGTAGCTTTAAACTGAAAGAAGGTAGGTTAAGATTAGTTATTTGAAAGAAATTCTTTACTGTGACGGTGGCACTGGAGCAGGCTGTCCAGAGAATTTGTGGATGCCTTATCCCTGGAAGTGTTCAAGGCCAGCCTGGATGAGGCTCTGAGTAACCTGGTCAAGTGGGAGGTGTCCCTGCCTGCAGCAGGA
Source organism: Rhipidura dahli (assembly GCA_013399225.1). Classification (NCBI taxonomy): domain Eukaryota; kingdom Metazoa; phylum Chordata; class Aves; order Passeriformes; family Rhipiduridae; genus Rhipidura; species Rhipidura dahli. Next base: position 521,326 of record VXAC01007672.1, read on the forward strand.
GGGTTGGAACAAGTTTATCTTTAAGATCCCTTCCAAATCAAGCTGTTCTATGATTCTGTGATACCATGGCTTTTGATATTGTCTGCTGTAACATCCTTGTAGAAAAGGTAATGATATGCAGGCTGGATGAGCAGAACTGAAAATTGGCTGAATTGCAAAGTTCAGAAAGGAATGATCTGTGGCACAAAATCTAGTGTACAGTGGTATACCCTGGGGTTCAGTATTTGGTCTAATCATGGTTAACATCTTCATTAATGAGCTGGAATATACCCTCAGCAAGTTCACAGATGACACAAAACTGTGAGGAGCAGTTGATACACCAGAGAGTCATTCTGCCATCCAGAAAGTCTTCAACAGGCTGATAGAATGGACTGACAGGAATCTCATGAAATTCAGCAAAGGGAAGTGCAAAGTCCTGCACCTGGGAATAAACAACCTTCTGCACCTGTACATGCTGGGGTTGCGGGGGGGAGCAGGGGGCGGTGATTGACTGGAAAGCTTTTCTGTGGAAAGGGACCTGGGGGTCCTCGTGGTCATCAAGTTCAACATGAGCCAGCAGTGTGCTCTTGTGGCCAAGAAGGCAAATGGTATCCTGGGGTGCATTAAGAGGATTATTGCTAGCAAGTTGTGGGAGGTGACCCTGCCCCTCTACTCAGCACTGGGGGAGTCCACATCTGGAGTTCTGGGTCCAGTTCTGGGCTCTTTAGTACAAGAAAGAGATGGCCATACTGAAGGGAGTCCAGCAAAGGCTCATGAGGATGATTAGGGGATTGGAGCAACTCATGTAGGAGAGGCTGAAGGAGCTGAGACTGTTCAGCCTAAAGAAGAAAAGGTTCAGGAAAAGCTTACCAGTGTGTTCAAATACCTGAAGGAAGGGTGTAAAGAAGTTGGAGCCAGGCTCTTCTCAGTGGTTCTTAGTCATGGAAACAGAAGCAATGTGCACAAACAGAAATACAGGCATTCCCGTCTACAATTGGAAACAATTACTTTGATATTAAAATGGTTAATCACTGGAACAAGTTGCCCACAGAGATTGTGGGGTCCAGAGGTGGTCCTGAGCAACTGACTCAAGGTGGCCATGCTTGAGCATGGAGGTTGGACCAGATGATCTCCAGACATGCATGCCAACCTCATCCATATCAGTTCTGTGCACTTCCTGTGTGGACATTTAGTTTTGATGTCCCACTTTGGTTTGGCACAGAAGAAATATATTTTAATTTTTTCTTACACTACACAGCAGATTGAACTCTTTTACTCTGTTTTTAGTAGGACAATTCATTTAGATTCAGGGTTTCTACACCTGTGTCAAGCAGAATAAATGGGAGGGAAGCACAGTCTTTCAGTTAATTGTACTTCACCACTAGCTGCGTTGCAACTCGGCCCATTAAAGACTCATTAACATCCATTATACTTATGACTGCTTTGTAAACAATGCTAATTCAATAGGACTTCAGAGCTTAATTCCCTCTAGGGTCCTTTGTAACTCCTAGCCATGACTTTCTAGCTGAAGTGGAAAGGGGACTCCTGTGAGAGATTTATGGACTCTGCAAACCCTATTAATTTAGTAATGCCATAGTTCAAGCATCTTATTATTATGAACCCTCGGTACTGAGCTTATTGAGTGAACTATAGGATTTCTTTTCAGCAAAGCAATATTCTTTGGTTCAGTCCAGTTTTGCTCTGATTTCGCAGAGATTGTGTGGACCAAACACTACTCCCTGCTACACTGGCTTCCAGAGAATTATTTCTGAAATGTGCCCTTGTTGCTAACTCAGAGAGTTAGGATGCTGCACTGTGCACACACTGTGCCAAGATTTTTAGGTTTAAGGTTCCTCTGTAGAACAGTGAGGTGATATCAATGGTCCTGCATGCTACACTGGTGGCTGGCTTTTGCAAGGTTAATCCAGTGTTAGCATATGGCAAGCAGCATTAGCCGAAAATCTCAGTGACTTTGTGAAGGCAGCTAATATATATATAAAGTCTATACTGTGAAACAAAAAAGAGAGAGGCACTGATGCCTCAGGGTTCCTGCAGGGTCTGTCTGTCTTCTAGGCAAGGACTGCAGCCTCAACCAGTTGCTTTTAGCAGCTTCATTATTGTTGGGCAAGTGGGGTGGCCAGCCTTCCTGCTGGCTCTCTGGGGTGGATACTGAGTGTTTTCTGTTGCTGAAGGCTGAGTCATCACTTGTTTCTCTGTATCCCGTAGTAGCTTTGAGTTATCTAGTGTTTTGCGGTCTCCTTCATTCAAAGAGGAGAGATGGATAAAACGAGGAAGGGAAGAACATGCGGCTGGGAGGCACTGTTCTGTTTGCTGCTGGGAAAAGGTATGTTACAAGAGTCAAAGGCTTTTCATTGCTATCTGAGTTTCTGTTCTGTGGAAGTCTTGCCCTTCTGACTGAGTGCTGAAAATGTTTTGCTTCTGGAAAGCTTGGGTTGTTCTTCTTCAGGTAAAGTTCTTTGTCTTGGACACTGTCAGTAGCCCTTTCTTGTTTCTGAACTCATAGCCCAAAGCAATCCAAAAGGTTATGAAAACGTGAAGATCCCATAAATTCCTCAAAAACAAGTGTGAAATTTGCTTGCATGTCCTGGCTTTAAAATGATCATTTCTTGCATAAATACACCTTTGGTGATAGCAAAGTGAGATCTCTTCTGCTAGGCAAACAAAACATGACTATTAAATGCAAAAACTTTCTTTAAAAGCTGTCAAAGTATTCTGGGTAAATATCATTCCCTGCTTTCCATGTCCTTTGATTTGTTCTTAGTGCACATCTATCTAATAACAGAGCCCTGATCATACCTTGTAGGGATGTTCTTCTGCCAAAACTGGGTATATCTGACACAGGAATAGCAGATGGTGACAAAATATTTTTGCAACAACTCTTCCTTTCTGGGTAAAATTAAGAGTATACTGAAATCCCAGCATTCACAAGTCATGAGCCAAGCCCCCAAACTCTTAAGGTAAGTGAAAAGTCAGGAGCTTAAATTTTTCAGTAATAATAACAAGCCATCAGAAGGCTTGTTATTTCAGTGTTTTTCCATTTGTAGTTTTTCCTTCCTCAGCTTTTATGACTCCAGTTCTCAAGCATTCTCTATAACCATTAGAATAGAAAAGTATTTTTTATGAAATCCTTAGATCCTGAAGCAGAAGTGTAAACCACCAAATATAATTAGATTTTCTAAATGAAAACATAATGATTTTAGGAACACTAGAAAGGGTATCAGTGCTGGATATGGCGCCACCCATTTTTCATTTCATCTGTCTCTTTTTTAAAACTAATTGTAGCAGGCAGGGAAGAAGTACTCCTGTCCCCTCTGGCTTTAATGCCATGTCCATTTTGATGAAAAGCTATTTTATGTGTCATGAGACTGTATAACCACCTTGTGCATGGTCTGAGGTCCCCTTCTTCCTTTACATTCATATCCCACCCTCTTGATGGCACAGATGGGAATGTGTCTGGGCACCCGGCCTGTTGTGGCACTTTGAACACTAGTTACTCCTTTTTTTATGGCACTTTGAACACTAGTTACTCCTTTTTCTAATAAATTTGTTTTGAATAGGGGATAGGGAAAATAGAACATGCAAGTGTCAGTGCCAGAAAGGAGAGCTGAGAAGACTTTCTTAGTGACAAGCATTGGAATCACTTACTCCATTCTACTTATCTGGCACTGTTTCACCCAATATCTGTATGTACATGAAATGATTATATAAATGGCAGTGATATAAGAAGCACCAACTTCTGCACTGCTATCTTAGGTGCATGTAAAAGATTCATATAAAATGCAGATCGGATGTCACTGTGCCCCATGGCACATGTGGCTGACAAGCTAAGAGGGAGTGGAGAATAAGTCCCACAGTTTGGCATTTGCAAGGCAGAAACATCCCAATTCTTCCACAGGCTATCTGTGGTGCTCAAGGCAGCAACCATTAGATAAAGAAACAACATTGCCTGTATTACTTGTCACCACGAACTTTTATAAAACAGCTTAATGTCGAGGAGCGTTAACACCCGTGGCAAACAGGCAGGCTTTTCCTCACACACGAGCATCGTCAGCGGGGAGGCTGCTCAGCTCCCTCTTCCCGTGTGGAAGCCTACAAAGCTTTGTGGAAAACTGTGGGGACATTAGGGGTTGCCTACTGCCCTCTAGTGATCGTCACCAGCGCCCGAGGTTTCTAACTCGCCTTTTATTTTCTAATCAAATTGCAAAAAATAAACTTCGTGTGTGATCAGATGCATGAAATTCAGTATTATGAAACAGTGCCTTATTCATCAGATCTCAGAATTTGCACCAGAAGATGGACTGTTCCTAGCAGGACACCAGCTGATACACCTCTAAAAATACAATTAAAAAAAATTACAATAATAAAAATTAAGTTAATGCAATCCAAGCATGCTGTCTTAGGCATTTGTATTATCAGGTAAGTCAAATATTTCCCAATTCTTTAGAAACTGTTATACCTGGGTTTGAATAAGTTTATTGATAGAATTTTCCCCTAAATAAAAACATTGCTGCATTTTAAATACAGCCTTTCAATAGTAAGAAAGTCACCCTTCTTTCAAAAAAACCCCTCAACATAACAAAACAATGACTATGGGGAACTTTATAAAATATAAATTATTGAGAAACAGAATATTTGGTTCAAATGATGATTTAGCTGAATTTGGGAGTAGCACTAGAGGCCTCTGTCCCTTTTTCTTTTTATTTTTCTCTGTGCTAAAATGATCAAATACCTGCTAGTTAAGAAATAGAATGTGTGGGGGTTTTTTCTCTAGTAATTGATGCAAAGTGCTCAACTCCCCGATTAAGTTCTCATCAAATGTTACGTGATGAAGGGCTGTTTGAGCAGGATTCTGATGCTGGCATTAGAGGGCAGCCTTGAGGGTTTATTTGATTTTTTTTCTTTGCACATCAGTCTGGCTAGGATCTAATTTAAAGCAGCTTAAGGCTGTTTTTGCTCTCAACACAGTACAGTCATATAAAACCACCTGTCTCGTTAAGTCCAGCAGCCAGCTGTGTTACTCACTGATGAACATCAACAACCGCGGGTTAGGGACAGCTGAATTGCTCTGCAGGTAGAACAGCTGCAATTACGAGATCCTCAGAGCAGCAAGTGTGTTGATCTAACTGGCCTGTGTATGAAACACACCAGGCAAGGGACTCACCTTTACTTTCATCCTGCAAGAGTAATTGACTGGTTCACAGCTCTGACTTGTTTTCAGCAACACAACTTAGTGAAATGAATGTGCATAAGTTCTCTCCAGAGTCACACAGACTGCTGCAAGATTTGAGTTTTGCACGTGAACAGTGCAGCTTATTTGTTCTACCATGCCTTTTGTGCTCTTACCTCTAGGCCCATGAACACTCCTTACCATCATCTGTAGGTACAATGTCTTCGCATTTCATCACTTACCCTTCAGACTTATGTAGGGCAAAGGTTACAAAAGTTCTTGGCATCTGCCGTATCATGTAGGAGGAAAGCAGCATCAGCAGAGAGTCTCTTGCATAATCTACAGATATTTTTTGAGATATGTTTGGGTAATAAAATGTTCACTTTGTCCGCTGATCAGACTGCCTCATGTACAGTAAAAACTGTCTGTTGTAAAAAAAAAGGCCTTAAAGGAGGCTTTATAAAATGAAATAATTATCTGATTTATAAGGAAATGTTCTGGATCAAATAGAAAGCAAATGATCGTTATTAACATGGGCTTGTCAGAGGATAGTGATTCATCCATCAGCTGAGGGCAGGGGAAGGTTAAAAAAAATGTGTGGAAAAAATGATGAGCTAGAGGAGAATGTGTTTCATATCCTGAATCACCTCTGCATGAACCATGTTGATAGCTACTCTGTTTCTTGATGATTGTTCCAAATTCAGCAATCACTTGTCTTGAAATGATCTTGAATGGTCCTAAAAATAGCTTGATACTGGAGATGCCAATTTTTCTAGTAATTTCCCTAAAATGTCAGCAGAATTACTGGCTATGAGAAACAACGCTCTATCTTCATCTCCATGGGAAGATGATGTTTGTCTGCTGCAATACAGTACTTCTGAAAACAGCATCTTCTGAATTCCTGTGGTTTTCAATGTGTCCTAGATACCTTTGAAGATAACCCCTTTTATTGCTGGCAGCTGCAGAGGTAGGAAAGTCTCATGTCCTCATACCTGGTATAGTTGGGCCATTCAAAAAGGTGAACAGGGATCTCATCAGGTGCTTTGCTAACAGAGCAGATTTTTCCAGGTAGTGGGGTAAAGCAGAAACTTTAGGGTAGCTTCGGGTTCTCTAAAAACTGGCTAAACCTGAGTCAGGCCGTTTTTTCCCCCCATGTCTCTTGAAAACCTCTTTCCCCTGCTGCCACATACATTTGTACAGAAGAAACCCACTAAGAGTTTTTCTCACTGTTATCAAAGGCATACTGATTCCAGCAAAAGCCAGGAATCTGAAAAGACTCGATTTCCACTGAAATCAGCCCAGAGCAATGCCTTTTGATACTAGATACAGAGGAATCTCTTGAGTATCTTCAGGAGTGCAGCATTTGAAATATGAAAACCCTGATATGGTTAGTTGCTCCGGACAGGAGCAGGCTGATCAATCAGCCTGCAGTAAGCATGCTCTGAAAACAACCAGAAAGTCCATAGTAGGATTGTCCCAAACCTTTGAAAACCTAATAAACTGTAGCCCAATAAAGCAATAGACTTTGCTGCTGCTTGAGCACATGCCACGCTGTTGTTTCTGTGGAGGCACTTGCAGATATTTAGCATACAAATCAAACATATGTGACTAACACATGCTACTTCAGCACAGAAGTACAGAATATCCTGAGCTGGAAGGAATCCACAAGGATCATCAAGTCCACTCCTGATACTGCATGGGACACTGCAAGAGTCACCCCAGGTGTCTCTTGAGAGGCACCGAGAGTGCTTGTCCAAACACTTCTTGAACTGTCAGCTTTGGTGGTTTGGTGCCGTGACCATTTCCCTGGGGAGCCTGTTCCATTGTCCAACCACCCTTTGGGTGAAGAACCTTTTCCTAATATCTGACCTAAACCTTCCCTGAGTCAGCTTCAAGCCATTCCCTTGGGTCCTGTCACTGGGCACCACAGAAGAGAGGAGCCTGCCCTTCCTCTTGTCTCACAAGGAAGTTGAGACCACAATGAGGTCTCCCCTCAGTCTCCTCTTTTCCAGGCTGAACAGACCAAGTGACCTCAGCTGCTCCTCATACAGCTTCCCCTCAAGGCCCTTCACTATCTTTCTTGCCCTCTCTTGGATGCTCTGCTTTATATCATTCTTACATCTTGGTGCCCAAAGCTGCCCCAAGCACTCGAGCTGAGGCTGCTCCAGTGCAGAGCAGAGAGGGACAATCCCCTCTCTTGCCCGGCTGGTGATGCTGTGCCTGATGCACCCCAGGATACAGTTGATCTTCCTGGTTGCCAGGCACTGCTGACTCATGTTCACCTTGCCACTGATCAGGACCCCCACGTCCCTTTCCATGGCACTACTTTCCAGCATTCTCATTTCCCAGTCTGTACATTCAGGGTTGCCCCATTCCAGGGGCAGAATCCAGCCCTTTTCCTTGTTAAACTTCATGCACTTGGTGATTTCCCAGCTCTCTAATTGGTTGAGGTCTCTCTGCAGGACCTCTCTGCCTTTGAGGGAGTCAACAGCTCCCCAGTTTAGTATTATCAGCAAATTTAGACTACCTTTCAGTCTTGTATTCAAGTTGTTTATGAAGATAGTGAAGACAACTGGCCCTAAAGTAGAGACCTGTGGAATCCCACTACTGACTGGTCACCAGCCAGAATTTGTGTTGTCACCTAAAACCACACAGTGGAAGAAGAAAAATAATTAATCCTAGGGAACAGCATCTTAGTAGCTTTCTCCAGTGTTATAACCAGCCTCTTCCCTTTGGAGATGGTGGTCTGCAGAGTTCCATCTTTCTTCAGGCTGTTCTCAGATGTTCTTCCCTCTGCCCTGCTCCTGGTTGCCAACATGCAGCTCCTGGGAAGAGAGAACCCTATACATATTAGGAAGTGATGAAAATTGACTTTAATCCCTGCACCTGTATCGTCACAAGCTATACTAGCTGTCTAGTTTGATAACTGGCAATCCCATGTGAAGAAACTCTTGTGGGGACAGAGTCCTGTCACAGAAGATCTGATTTACGGGGCTGGGCTGGGTTGCACAAGGGAGGCCAAGGGGAGCTGCCAAGCACCTCACCCCACTGCTCTGCTCAGCTACCTGAATAACAAGGGAGGGAGATGATGAGAGATAAATATTAAAGCTGGGGGAGTAATTGGTGTTTAAACATGGAAAGTTTTTCTCTGGTGTCTGCTGCTCAGGCCTGCATAAAGCTGTTTGTATGCAAATGGTGAACTTGCCCATGCTTACTGCTGCTCTTAGCACAAAGCCCCAGTCTAAGGAAGCTACCAAAACACTGCAGATCAGCAGGAAGTAAATACAACATTTTATTCATGAGGCACCCAGGAAAAGTTTGACAACCATTTTATATTGATGGAGGAAGTCATGTTTAGCACTACTGACATATGCATAGGATACCTGGTGGCTGTTGGATAAGAGGTAGACTGGGAGGAGAGATCATCATGTTTCTCATAAAAATTTTTTTCCCAGAATTTTTCTGCAATCTTCCATCCCTTTTCTGTTCTATCTTTTGTACTTTGGAATCCCTTCCTCCACTATTCATCTGATTACATGTGGCCAGGTTATACAAAGTCAGTCTTCTGCATATTGCTATTTCCTCTTGCTCATGTTTTCGTCGAGGTGGAAGCCACAGCCTCCCCTGTTTGTATTGGACCTGTGATCAAAAACCTATGGGAAACATGTATTTGCTTGACAATTTGGGATGAAGTGTGTCCAAAGGTGATCTCACAGAAACAGGTTATTAATTCAGCTCCTTTCCAGGTTGTTGTTAGAGTGTGTCTTGCTGTATCTGTCTGAAAGAATTTGGTTTGAAATAAGGACAGGAAAACAAGTGGCTGTCTGCTGTGATGGATGAAGAGCAAATGTGCAGTGAGGAGCACTGGCAAGCAGCACAGTCAGCGCTGCAAGAGATATTTCAGTGCATTTAATGTATAAAACACAAGCACCACTTGTGGCTTCAATCCTGTTCTTAATACCCATTCATCAGTATAAAGTCAACTGCTAAATAAACAGATTTACATAAAATCAGAAAGGGCATGTGAAGTGATGTTGATATGTTCTATGTTTTTGAGATTTTTCTGTGGCATGCATTAGCCAACTGTTCTCATAACACTTCAAACTGGTTTGAAAGCTAAAAGCACTAACGAATCTGGAAGTGAAATTAGGAGAGTGCAGGGCTTTTTTGCCCTTTTGGTAACTCCATCTTTTTAAAAAGTGTCTTTATTTAAATGTCATGTTAGCCAGATGAGATTGCTCTGCAGGATGGGAAGGAGATTGTCAAAAAATATGTTGATGAACTAATAGACTGACGAACACTAAGGGGCTGTTTTAATACTAACTTTAGATTACCACCAAGGTAAAAAAAAATCTGTGCTTTCCTCTTGACCTCTGTGACAGGAATGGGAAACAGAAGAAGTTGGTCAAGGATGTATATGAAAGGCTGGATGGACACAACTGTGGCTGATGGCACCTGGAACAGGATTGCTTAATTCTAAATTACAAGTGTGCTATTTTTACTAAGCAATGATTTTCATCCACAATTTTGTATTGCAAAGTTCTGTTATTGGGATCCTCACCTAACCTTGGCCTGTAGGTATTTTCCTTTTTATATGATAAACACAAATTACAGCTTTTCATTATACCATATGTGTAGACTACATACACTGACCAAGTCGTTCTGATACTGAGGTCAGCACTGGAGCCTTTAGGCACAATTTCTGGTCTTTATTTGTGGTCTTTCTTCCTCTTTCCATGTGAGCTGGCCTGGCTATTACTTGCATCTCAAACCATTCCCAGTCTGTTGTGGAAGAGGTCTTAGGAATCACCCCAATCATGGCATTCACTTTTGCAATGTAAGTATTTGTGGCATTGTTATATTATTATTTTAGACCTTCTCCATTTGGTGGTGTTGCCTGGTTGCCTCTCAGCTGTCTGCAGAGGAGTGCTGAGGCTCGGCAGCTGATACTGCAGGCACTGACTGTACCGTGCAGGGCAATAAGCAGGAGGAAAGGGGCCATGGCTACTGTCACTCTTGGTCTTGGGTGTTCTCTTTCAGACCAAAACTAATTTTATTTCACAGCTATTGGGCCTTTTAACTCCATAACAGTCCATGTGAAACTACTGGAGTAATTCCATTAACACCAGAGGGCATCAATTTATGTCTCTGATGGTGCTGGAAGCTTCTATTTTCACTTGCTAGCAGTTTCAGCTTACTTAATATTTTTCTTCAAACTTGTGTGTTTATCTTGGTAATTTTCTAAACATGGAGTTAAAACACTGAACTGTCAAGTACATCTTTTTGTGTTAATGATGCTACTGATTTTTGCACTGAATATTTATTTCCATGAAAAAAACAACTCTGTTTTTTAAAACAGGTAATTTCTGAAGAAGTCTGTGGTTTTTCAGATACGTCTGGAATCAATAAATTTAATTCACCTCTACTGTATAGCTTCTGAACTTAGTGAATTTACATTAGGGTTAAATTTGAGCAAACCTTTCCAGGCAGCTGTCACTCTGCTGTTGTCTTTAACCTCACTGTTAAAAAAATTCTGAAATAAGTTTTGGAGATCTGTTTGGTTAAGAGAGAGAGATTTCTTCTTTATTCACAAATAGTGAATAAATAAAAGAGTGCTTGAGCTACAAAAATGTCTTGTAATGCTGATGCTCGAGCACAAACAACTACCAGAGGGGTGCCAGGAGAAGAAAGATCTGTAAGGAAATGAAAAGCCCCAGAATGTATCCCATGCAGCAGGACATGGTGCAGGGAGCCCACAACTAGCACTAGCAAAACCTATGGGAGTCCAGAGGAAAAAAAGGAAAAAAAGCAGCTTTCATTCATAGTTTTTAAGCAGACTCTCTTTACTGGAAGTTGCCTTGTTTAGCAGACCATGGGACACACCTTCTTTTTCATTCAAAGCATTTTTTCATGTTCCACTGTTGTATTATCAAGCAGTGAGTGAGAGGATGATAAAGTGTGGCCTCAGGCAAAACAGTTAAAGGGAGAAGAAGGAAGACATTAAAAGAAAATTTAGGAAGAAAACCAGACTAATTTTCTTGATTTGATCTATTATACTAAGGCATAATCTTTCAAAGAAGTTGCATTAGCAGTCATCTTTAAACGTCCTGGGCAGAAAGCTCAGGGGAGCACTGTAGGGAATTTTCCAACCCTGGTAAAAGGGAGAAATAAATTGCTTAATAAGCTATTCTCCATTTGTAATCCTTATTACATTTCACCCTAATCACTGAGCATTAACAGCAGCAGCTCTGATAGCAGAAATCATACATTTTTTTCAGGTCAGACAGTTTTCCCTCTTTTTCTGAGAACTTCATTTTCCAGTACTATTTTGGGATTTTGGGGACCTTTATTTAGCAGTGCAAAATTTTCCAGAAGCACAGAAGCATATTTTGTAATAAACTTGCTGAAGACAAATTGCTGGTATTCGGTATCAATGGGATGCATTGTCAAGAAGTTTAAGATTTTTAGAAATTTAAAGGGCCAGATAAGCTCAGGTACTTTAAGTATTTTGCTAAATAAGATTGCATTTAAGACTGCTTCTTTTCCAGTGGAATTTGTACTCTTCAATCAGTGTGAAAGGTTTATCAATGGAGTGCTTGACCCGATAAGCAAACAGCCAAATATCTAAATAAGCTCTTACTAAGGGGGTGTTGTTTTCCTGTGGTTCTCAGAAAACAACATTCATGAAAGGTGATACAATTTGACCTCTAAATGTGCTGTGAAGATTGGTAAACAAACCAGGGCATGTCCCACAGACTGAGGAAAGCTCTTCCAACAGATAAAGGTTTGTTGCAGCAATACTAGGTTTAGATTAAACAGTGGATTTGAGATTTTCTGCTATTTGACCTAATTCTTATTGTCTTTTTGGTAGAAAGTAGTGTTTCCTCTAGCTGACCTTCTTGGCATTTGTGAGCTGCATTTGGAAATGAGCCTTGAGCCTCACCCCAGGTATCCCACTGGAGAAGTGGAGACCTGACCCTTCAGTTAATCACGGGGATGTCCCTTGCAGTGCTTGAGATAACATACATCCCTGAAACCAGCACTCAGAGTTGAGGTACTCCTGTACTGTAGCCCCATGGTTACCCTTACCAGGCACATAGGAGACAGTGGCTGCCTTCCTTCTGCCACCAAGGCACCCATGCCTGCCTTCCTCTGGGAGGCTTTCCCCATGTTTTTCTTTCATTTTCTATCTTGGGTATGTTTGCTTCTACAGCATCAGTGTTGTTTTCCAGATGAGACATTTAAGTGAGGCTTTGTAAGTTCTGCACATTTGTCATTCATCTGCTTCCAGTGCTAGGAATTATGCTTCTAATGCCTTGAAAGGGAACCTGGGTTAAATCTGAGGGTTCTTCTCTAGATCTGTAATAAGGTCACAGAAATATGACTCTGACTATCCCATGCTAGGAGATTCGACGGCTTTCCTCAGGATCTGGTCCATGTTACAGCTGCAGTTCACAGTCCATGAGAGACCAAACAGTGTGTATTTGACTTGGACTGACATGTCAGCTCAGCTCCAGATTTTGCCCTTCACCAGTCTTTCATTCTCCATGTTATACAATTTTGCAGTCTAAATCACAAATCATCCATTTGGGGATTAAAGAAGTCAACAATTTTCAAAGGAGCAGGGAGAGAAGGAAACCTTTTCAGCAACAGCCTGGCATGATATGAGCAGAGCAATGCTGACATGTATCTCCTCTGAAGATATTTAAAGCCCACATGGATGTGATCCTGTGCAACCTGCTCTTAGTGAACCTGCACTGACTAAGGGATTGGACTAAATAATCTCCAGAGATCCCTCCTAACCCCAACCATTATGTGATTCTATGATGAAGTATAGAAAAACCTTTGGAACTGGCCATCTTTCCAGAGAATTCTCTGATTTCATGTAGACTTTGGCAGTGCTTTCCATACTCTGATTCATACCTGCTTTCATCTGCTACTGCAGATTCTCATCTGTGCTCACAGTATCAGAGTACTGCCATAGGTCATTGTGATGGCTGTGCCTTTCTTTGGCCAGGAAATTCTCTTTGCTTTGTCCCAGGTTAATTCTGAATCTCCCTGTACTATTTTGCTAAAAACTTCTAGTCCCAAATATGAATTATGTCTCTCGTTAGAGGTTCACCAAGCTTCTTAGTCACAGATCTGCTTGCTGTTTCTCCTTTCTTTTTGTACTTAAAACTATACTGTTTACACTGCTCAACTTTATGAGGCACCTTACTCTTCATTTTTTTTTACAATTTTTCACAGTTGACTTCATTTTCTTTGGTCAGCTGGAAACTCCTATGAAGTGGTTTTGAGCTGCCTGTTACCAGAAAGTAGTCTGGTTTCTGATTTTTTTTCCTTTTTTCTGGGACTCGGGGCTTGTGGGTAAAACATAGGTTGTTTTCTCCAACGTGATTCTCCTGGTTTCTTTTCCTGGGTTCAGCAAACACTAGGAGTTGTGACTCTGATGGAGATCTGTGTCTTTTGGTGTCTGAGCTCTACCTGTGCAGCATTAGGAATAATTTTACAGCAGTTTTGTAAAGGTCTGTTTCCCTGCAAGCATGACTTGCTGTAACTCTCCCACTCTGCACATGGATATGATGGGCAGCTCAGTGAGGACTGAAGAAAAGACAAGAGGTGTGATGGCTTAAGAGGAATTGAGCTATGGAGGAGGTGTGGCTGGACTGATGTATTTTGTCTGATAACAAGGTGAGCTGACAAGCCCCTGGAAGATGTTGATGGAACTGGTAGATGTTTTTAGTGGGACAGCATTTTTATTCAGGACCCTAAGGAGCAAACCTGCTTTGAAAGATAATATTGATGCACCTACAATCATATCTCCTTATTCTGTTTCTCTTATGCTTCAGATCGTTGTTTTCCCTTTTGTGGGTGTGATAGGAAAGAATACTAACCCAAAATGTAGTGTAAAGCTAATGTCTTAGGAACTACTTGAGGTGGGATGCCTAGAAGTATTGCCACTGAATTTTCTGACAGGTATTTTTTAAAAATTATGTCTTTCAGCTAGACACTCCCAGGTAAGAAAGGTGTGGTGAACCTCAGACCAGTTTGTTTACTTGATTTGAAAGTAGCTTTTAAGCTAGGTACTTAATCCTCTCCTGTTACTCAAGAAATTGTCACTGAGACCAGGAGTTTCAGCTGAATCATTGCCATGACTGAGTCTGTCTGCACTTTGTATTTTAGATAAAATCTTAAAATCTTCACATCTTAAGGTGAATTTTTTACTAATAAGTCTTTAAATGTAATAAAGTATTTTAAAAATGAGTGGGTATTTGGAAACCTTAAATGTGTGTAAGAAAAAAGTTGTTTGAAAATGCCATCATGATATGGTGCTAAAACAGCTTTGGGGCATACCTGCATACTCTTTTGCAAAAGTGTAAATCTCTGTTTTGTATGGAATGGCAGCATTGTTTACAGAGCTTTTTACAAGTAATAGAAGACAATCTTTACAAGCAGTAGACATATATGATGTATTTCAAAAGGATAATTGAATTAAGATTGTGTAAAGTGTAGGGAGCTGCAAAACTTTCATTAGCAATACACTGGGAACATTTTTGTGGCTTGGGAATAGGCTTTTAGAAGGATTTAAGTGAGACAAAGGAGTCACTTTAGCTGCCAGACAGTTGTGCAGAGGCTCCTTCAGTCTTTGACCAGTTTGTGCAAATCCAGTCTAATCTGGTTAGTCTTTAGATATATGGGTCCACCTATAAAATACGGCATATATAATTTTGTTTTTGTGGGCTCTGGGCCAACAGTGAGAAGCATGGGTGAATTAGCATGTTGAAATGCATAGTCGTGAATATTAATATGCAAGATCATTAATGGTTTTGCGTGAGCTTATTTCATTAAAAACTGTGCTCAGTCTGTTTTGGGAGATTGAAGGATTTTTGTTTCTTGCTTGTTTTTTTTAATGTAGAATCACATACTGTGCAGGTTGTACATTTATTGTGAAAAATGAGAGTTGCCTTTTGTAACCTCCTCCCTTCTTTATTAGGTTATCTCTTGCCTCAGTGATCCTCTCCCTAATGAATTCTAATTCTCAGTACCAATGGGAGCAGTGCGATCCTATTTTGTCCCCTCAGGGCACCTCAGCATATGTGAATGGTTAACTCTGATCTCAGATAACTGGTTGCATTCTTTCGGGAAGCCCAAGCCAGTGACTTTATTTTAACCTTTTACCTACTTAACTTTTCCCTAACAACTACAGTTCCCTCTGGGCTGCCTACCCTGCACGCCCAGCAAAAGGCTCAGGTACTCACAGCAAATATGTAACCTGTGCAAAGGACATATGCTTGTAGCTTGCAAAATACAATCATTCTCTGCCATGTTACTGTCCAGTCTTTGCTGCTGAAGGAATTGCAGAGGTGACCATTTAAAATAGTTTTGCAGTTGGAATCATGCACATTGCTCCAACATGCAGTGTCACAATGGGGTTGGCAAAGACAGCCCAAAAGTGAGCATGGGCCCAAATTGCTACAAGAGTCTGATGAAACGCTGTGGAAAAAGCAGTGTTGCAAGTCAGGCAGAGGTGAGCAACAGGCACGGGGGCTGGGAGTGTGGAGAGTCCAGACTCCAGGAAACCCAGTCTGCTGAAGTCCCAGAAGGTGCAGAGGTCATACAGTCAGCCTCCAGTGTGGGAAGCTGCCTCTTGCCCAAGGGTTGCCATGGTGCTGGTGATCCTGAGGAAGGAGCCCAGCTTGGCCCAGCTGTGCAGATGTAATGTGATCTACAAGGTCAGGATGCACCTCAGATGTCTTTTGCTGCTTGGTGTGTTTAAAATACAGCTTGCATCCATGCCAAGGTTCATGGACCTGACCTTGTTGGCTCACACAAGCTCTACAGGGGTTGATGGATAGTCATGGGAAGGGCACATGGCATATCTTGGCTGCTGCACACATAGATCCTAGGGATGTGGCCATACGAAGTCCACCTGCATAACTCTGTGCAGAAACAGTTCTTGGGCAAATAGCCCAAGGCTGTGCTTTGGTGGAGCACCCTGCCACCAAGGTGTGCTTGGATGGGTGGAGGATCTGAAGAGGTAGAGGGCCACTCAGTTATCTGCAGCGGTGTTCTTGTGGCAATGGCCTCAGGAGTGTTCATGGAAAATAACATTAAAATCTGTCCTTTTGTTTTCAACACTGGAAACCAGGAGAAGATAATGTACTATCCAGACTAGGGCAGTTGCTTGCAAACTACAGTATTGCTTATAACATGTGGGTTGGTAAGAATGGGGAAAAAGTAGAGACACAGAAGTAATTTTGGCTTCTTTTCTTCCCCTCTTCTTTCTTTTTTGTTTTTTTTTCCCTGAAACATCCCACAAATCTCCACTGGTTCAGAAAAAACTCCAAACAAACATTCTTTTTTGTTTTCTGTTTATTTTAAAATGAAATTTGGGTTTAAAGAACAATTTGAAATGACAGGCTGAACTTTTGTACTAAAAATGTCAAAAGGAAGAAAGAAAATGTAGTGGTGAGTAAGGGGTGAGGTGGAAGCCTGAAACTGTTGATATTGATATAAATTTATGACTAGTTTTGAGCTGCAGGGAAAAACACAGTGACCTACAGATCATGGATTTGAAATCTCTGTGTACTGGGCCAGGGATTAAAACAACAATAATTGTTCAGACACAATTATTTTCAGCATGAAGGCTGTTGTCTTCAAGGAATTCTGCCATTCTGCTTATTCCTCTTGAGGTTTCTGTGCATTGTCCTCTTTTCCCCACACTTTGCCTGAGGACCAGTAAGACAGTTGAGTAAAACAGATGCTTAAAAACAAAATAGGAGAGAAATATCTCCTTTAATAAAGTTGTCAAGCATGGAAAAGTTCTGCCACAGGTGTCTAAATTGTTGTTATTAATTACTAGAGCATAGAAGGTTGCTCTTGGACTGGGTGCTAATAGGTTCTGAGTAAACAAATATTCCCACCCTGAGGAGCTTGGTCTGGGCCAAAGCCCACCCTGAGGAGCTTAGTCTGGGTCAAAGGCTAAAGGCATTTTGGCAGGACAAGAGGAAACTGAGAAGCTGCAGTACAACCTGACAGATGATGATGCCAGCAGACATCTAATGGTCTTCCTGAAGGTCTTCTTAGTGCAGGAGTGCTTTAAAGAAGCATTAAGATGGAAGGAAAGCATGGAAGCACCTCGGAGAGGCAGTGACTAGGTGTGGATGTCAGTGACTGGGAGAGGCTTTTAGCTTTGCACTGGAGGGAAGAATGGCAGGTTAGGACCAGGGAGAGGGCAGGGGATGGGCGCAGGTGCAAGGAACATCCATCTCTCAGATGGGGTCACCAGTGCACTGTGGAGTTAAAGAGCAGTGTAATAGGGAGAAAAAGCTTTCAAGGATGTAGGGGAGCATCTGGTCCTGTGCCAAACAGGTGTTGGAAATAAGCCCAGAGCATGATCCCCAGTTGATATATTGTGCCCCAGTACAAGAGGAGCAGGTAGGGTTTGAGGCTTTTCTCAGAACTGCTTGCCTGCCAAGGAAGAACTCCGGACAAGAACTGCATGGTTCCCTCTGGGTTATTTTGAGGGAAGCACTGATGGTTGCTCAGAAAGGATTCTGAAGTATTTTGTTCAGGAACTGAATGCTCTTTATACTCTTTTGCTTATGAAGTAAAAGCTGACAGATTTTTGTCTGCTTGGCTTCTTTGGGAGTTTTTTGGGGGGTGGTGGTTGTGATGGGATTGTTGGAGTTTTTTTGGTTTTTTCTGTTGTAGTAGCAGTGGCATTTGTTGTCCTAGGCTGGAAGCAAGATCAGTCCCTGTGAACATGAAAAAATTCTAATCTGGTGATATGGGAGGATAAAAGGAGTTGTGGGAAAACGAATATAGTCAATTTTTCCATGGAATAAATCGGCAACATCTTTTGCAAAGAGAACTGGTTGAAGGGTGTAATGTTAGAGGCAGAAGCCAAACTGTGACAGGGGGATGGTGTTTCTGGAAGAGGACGGAACACTGCTGTGATAAGGAAGACCATCCTTCCTACAGGATTTCTCTCAGAGGTGATCTGTAGTATGAATCCAGGTGACAGGTGTTGATGAACTAGTAGAAGAAGTTGTAATGGATTAAAATGGGAATAAAATGTAGAAGAGGACATGGAATGGTGAGAAATAGTACTGTACTAATGAATAAGAGAAGGTGAAGCCAAGAAGGAAGGGCCAAAGTGTAACGATTCCTTGCAAACCACATGTCACAGGAGGGAGTGTCTTGTGGAAAAGCTTAGGGAGCTGGAGGCCAAAGAACAGCTATACATTAAATGAGGAATTGGAGATGAACTGTTTGCAAAAAACATCTTAATTCAAGACCCTTCTTTTGAATGGAAGGAAAAAAGAGCTGTGAATTGCATGAAGTTGTGATGAAGATAAAACATACAGCAGATGGATGAAGTGGTTCCTTTAGCAGAAAATGGAATTGCTGTGGATGAATGTGACAAATTGAGAAGACAGAAGAAGAAAAGTCTTGTATCAGAAGGCTGATGGAAAATATCTAGGTGAAGTGCAGGTAGTAACATGGCAGAGAAGAGACTGTACAGGATTGCATGAGAATGAAGGAGATAGTGGAAATTCCAAGCATCAGCAATGCAGCAGGGAGTACCCACCTCCTTAAGTCTGTTCTCCCTTTCTTGGGTTTCATCAAAGATGAAAAGGGTGAGAAAAATTAGATACTGTACTGGATTTTCAGGTCAGGGTATATTTGCCTTTGTAAGTCTATCTGCAGTGCTTGAAGGCAGAAGCCTTGAGTTTGATTAAGCATCCCTTTCTTGACTCATTTTCAAATAAAGTGATTGTCTTTCAGACAAAGTGAGTGGGGGTTTGGCACAATTTGGCATCACTTTGAACTTTAACTGCAAACAAAGCAATGTCTGGTTTCCATTTTGACCTTACAATTCACCGGATAGTTTTACTTACTCTTAAGTTTTTCCTGCTCACTTTTGAATCATAAACAGAACAAATATTTTCTCTTTGTCTCTCTGAAACAATTCTCTTGTGATTGTTTGGGGAATAAAATAAGGATCCAGATGCTAGCTGTGAAATGAAGTATATCTGTGGTGGCATGTAAGAGAACCCTAGTGATGAGAACATATACACTGATATGTTACACTCAGCTTCCTTTGTAAGTAAACAAATAAGATTATGAAGTGAATTAGAATCAGTTTTGCAAGAATACCCATATAACCATTCCATAAACCAACTTAACAATGCAAAAAAGATGCAGAGAATGATAATAGCCAGCACTCCCTTGCACTTCTCTTTCTCAACTTCTCTTGAGATGAAATCTGATTAATAAAACAGTAACTGCAAATACATAACAGCTCAACAACAGCTCTTCCTCCGGGCAAATACTCTGCTGTTGGTGTATGTGATGCCAGACTAAGTGTTCTTGAACTTTTAGTAATATCCAAACAGGAAGGTTGTACAGATTTGTCAAATTAAACCAATTTGAAAACTATTGTAGTCTAATTAATTTGAATTCTTAGTGGAGACAAACTGCCAGTTTTCATGCAGTGATGTGTCTGCACCTTACTCTGTCAAAATGCTCTGAGAGGGTTAAGCACAAATACATTTGTAACCACAAAATTAATGTCACACCCAATCAACTACAAAGCAAATCAATAAATCAGGGAACGTGATCCCATTTGAAGGTCAGACAAAACACATGGTACTTCTGTGCACACCAGTTTATGGGACTGGCTCATCACCGTTAGGTAGTATGAGAACAGTAGTCTGCAAAGGAGAACTCATTTGTTACTTTAATTTAGAGTAGGGGAAACCTGAGTGTTATGGTCAGGAGTTCTGAGATAATCCTAGGTCTCAAGATTATACCCAAATGCTTCTGTCTTTGTAGTATGTCAAACTACTTGGTGGCATCTAAATCTGACATTAGATGCAAGCAAAGTTGACAGTTGCGCAAGAGTAGACAGACACAAGTGGAAAAATTATGTCCTGACAAAGGGTTGGGGTGGAAACAACAAACCAAGTTGTTTTCCACTTCTCTTTTCTCCCCAGGTCAGCAGCAGCATATATATGTATTTTGAAGGTGACAGGGAGAAGAACAAAAATAAGATGAATACTACAGGCATTTATGTATACAAAGAGTTGAACTAGAATGTGGCCTCCTGCTCCTGGGATCAGAGAGCTTACTCAGCTCTAGTACCATGAACTTCCCTGAGGCAGTAGTGTCTGTCAGAGCCCTTTTGCCACCACTGTCCAGCTGAATTTTGACCTCTCCAAAGGGGAGAGCAAAGTGTGCCATTCTGCTTCATCCTCAGAGCAAGCATGGTTCAACTTTGCCTAGACTGCTGAGAAGTGCTGAGCAGGCAGGTCTGACCCTGCGCGAATCGTGCAACGGGGCTGCCAGAGCAAAGTAAAATTTCTGGCTACATGGAAGAAGGAAATAGAAACCTTTGGACTTGCAACAGTGGACTTCAGCTCCATTACTTTGGGGTAATAGACTACAGACCTGAGCTGGCAGAAAATCCTTTACAACCTTAGTTAGCAGAGCTTAGAGGAAATAAACCATGCTTTGACAGGCATTGCCTTTGAGAATGTTTGCAATGCCTTATTCTGCATGTTTCAAAAGACATGAAGGCATTTAAATTAAATATTTGTTTTCTGAAGATATTCAGGATCAAGAAGAAGTTGTCAAGCAGTAAAATATCCTCATAAACAAAACATTCTTAGGAGGTATGCAGTGTAATATAAAAATGTATCAACCTGTGTAACATAAAAGTTTTCAATAGCTGACCATCTTCAGAAAGTTAGCATTCTTTTTGCAACAGAAGAATCCCTCTCAAAACAAACAAATTTCAGGATAGGAGTAGATCAGGAATAGAGGCAATTTCATCTACTCCTCTGAGAATGTTATAACAGTGTGCCCAGGATGAGAAAGTTCATGTCTTTGGAAGTGGTCCATGCTTCATTTTATCTACCATTAGTTGATCACTGCCATCCATTGATAAATCTGTGCCACCCTAATGCAGGGCGGATCAGGAGAGCCTGGTATCCCATGGTAGACAAGCTCTGCTAGACTAAGGAGTGGTGTGGCCACCCCACCCTTTTCACTTCTTCCCTGGAGCTGAAGCAGAGAACTTGAAAAATCTACACAATGGATTTCATGACCTGGATGAAGTAGAGTATAGGATATCTATGCATAAGACCCGTGGATTCTGATGATTCTGGAACAGGAGAAAGTGGCTTACAGATAAAACACATAGCCAAATGAGAAGTGCGCTGGAGATGTTCCATCGAGAAGTCTACTCAAAGCCTGTAAGATGGTTCTCTGTGAGATCAGGGCTACTGATCTGCCAGGGCATCAGGAGAAGGATCACTGAGGGGCTTCAGGACTTGGAGGCATAACTTGTTCCTCATTCAGCTCTTTAGTCCTTTCTGCAGACTTTTCTTCCTGATGGCTGAGGGGACACGGTGAGATCCAAGAATTGACAGCTGTAAACAGCTTCTTTGAGCCCAGGTTGTCAAACTTTGACTGCCATGGCTTGAAAAGAAGATGCTCAGTTGCTGTGAAGTAACTACATTTGGGTTGTAATGACCTCTCTTCAGTTCTCAAAAGCCATGAGGGCCTTCGTGATCGCTTCAGTATTTCTGTAGTAGCTGCAAGTGATCCAAGAGACAGATGGGTAAAGCTGTAGTTATGAAATTGCCCATGAGTTGCTACGTACAGACTGGCATAGACAAAAGGCTTCAAAGCAATGCCTAAATATCTCTCAGTCATGTTTAAACTTTGGTGAGTTAAACTGCCATGTTGCCTACCATGTCTGTGTATGACAATTTTTAGAGCCTCCGAGTTTGGAACAAGAATAACTTAAAGGCAAATGGTCTCTCCATGTTAATTTGATATTATTTGCTTTACACATATTGGTCTAAAAGCTGTATTTTGGTTATGTAAATTACACTAAGAAATCTTTCAATTAATGTTTCAAATTTTCTAGAACAAATGGGTATTAGAACACTTGTGAAGATGTGGGGAAAGTGTCACTTACTTGAAATTCAGACTTATGATTCGGTTCAAATTGTTAGTGGTTCTGTGGGAGGGAGAAAGGGAAAGGGTGTGTGTGACACAGGCTTGATCAGATTTGTATTCAAATCAGATAACAGCCCTGGTGGCAGTGCCCTGTGTCAGTGAGCATGGCTTTCCACAGGCTATGGGGAAGGCATGCACACCAGGTTTGCGTGGTTCAGGCAGACTGAGCCTGCGCCAGGAACAGCAGAGCACGGATCAGCTGAGGACAGACAGCTGCATTTTCAGCCCTTGCACTGGAGCAGTTGACATGGAGTCCATGACACCCATGCTCTGATGTCAGTGTGACAGAGGTGACCTGAGCTAGCCCAAAACCTGCCAGCACAGTGTTAACTTCTCACAATTTCTCAGAGAATTTTGACTTAGCAAACTTGAGGCTTCTACCATCTGATACAAGATAATTTTTGATTGAATAGCAGGAGTTGTGAAACTCAGTTTATTGTTGTGAAACCACTACAATATCTATACAGTCTAATATCTAGGGTGGTGACAAACTGGTCTTAAGAAAACCTTTGCATACTCTGTATGGAAACAAATATGGGATCAGTGAACAGCAAGTGTTCCTGCAGCTGCTGGGGCTGCTTCTCCACTGCACCCAGTCTTGCTGGGCACACAGGGCAGATGCCCAGCTACATGAAGGCCTGGGTAAGGAAGGAGGGTTCTCCTTGTGCGTCCCAGGAACCAAGATGGCTTCAGGAAGTGCTTTACAGCTGTGCAGGCTCTGCTTTTTAATTGCCTGTGATTTCCAGGATTTCCTGGACTATGTTCTTGCTGACTTCAGTGAGAGCATGACCACAGTAATTCACCAAGAGCATCAGCCCTGGAGAGCTCCCTGTGCTACAGCCACAAAAGCAGTAGAGTTCTCCATGTCACCCTTTTGTTACACCTGAACTTACTCTCTCTTTAGGAGCCAGGAGGTTTAAATCACATCTAATAACTTAGTTTAAATGGCAGTCATCTCTGTGACCTCTAGTATGCAAAAGAAGCATAGCTCACTCGAAAGGCAAATCAGTATAATTTTGAATTAAATATTGAGCAATTTTATCAAAAATAAAGTCCAAGAGCATGTAAGAGGTGTGGAGTGTGTGTGGTGTGTGGGGTGCACTTGTATGCATGGACATGCCTGTGCTGAGGATAGAGAGGACAGCAAAGAACAGGGAGGGGTAGGCTTGATTGGATGTGAATAATGGGCTTGATTTCCAGGCTTTTCATCATGAAGGCTCTTCCAGACTGAAAACTTTCCTGTTCTTCCTGTCTTAAAGCAGATTTCATGGCAAAACAATTCCAAGACTTTGGCTGTCATCCAAACACACTTGGAGCTGTAGTATTTTAACTGATCAGCAGGCTCCTTTAATTTTTTCTGTCATGCTGCCAAGATCTTGCTGTATAAAGATAATCCCCCGTTCAGCTTTACCATCTGAAATTACTTTTCCTTAGGAAGCAGTGTGTTGGAAAAGTAGTGTTCAGCCTTAGTGAATCTGGAATATTTCAGTAGACTGCTAATGGATATTACAGTAACATAATTCTGATTTTTTATGTATTTCAACTATATTTATGTATGACTCCTAGTAGGAGTTTAACAAATTGACAAGAAGTTCTGCCTAAAAATAGTGGGTGACTGATATTTACATAAATTTCTGTAGGCAATGGGTAGGGAGACTCTTCCTTATATTTTAAAAAAGTCTTGTTTATTACATCATAGATTATTATCCACCTTCATTGTAGGCAATGCTAATGTGGGTTTGTGGGAAGAAGTGTCATCTGATGACAAGTTATGTGAAACAAAGTTACAAATTGTACTGTCACTACTTAACTTTTTGATGCAGACTATATGAGTATTGAACTGTTTTCTATTTAAGGGCAAGGTCCTAAAACCTTTATTCATAAAAAGTAACCTGACTGCAGGCAACAGGCTTGCTCCTCATAAGCTGTATTACCTGCAAGGGCACGATGCATATACCCTGAAATTACAGCAGATCAGGTGGATGGTAATGGATTAGAGAGTGCATTTTGAAGTTATGCAGGTATTTGTAATTTGGTTTTGGATTCATTGAGCTCAGTTCCATTGTTCTTCATCATTAAAAGCCAGGGAGGAGACAGCATGATGAGCACAGCCTGGCAAGGCTGGGTGCTGTGCCTATGCACCATACGAGCTTGGACCACCCTGACAATGCGGGGCAAATGTTAGCTGCTTGCAGAGAAAACAGAAAATTTCCAGTCTTTTCTCTTTTTTTGATTGGTGATGGCAGGAGGGGAGATCATGTCACTAAAACAAACAATAGTATAAAAGGATTCGAAATCACTTGATGCATGCCTTATTCTGGGTGTGGATTTTATCCCCTCCTCTAGCTACACCACTCAGAATCTCTGAGCTTTTGTGTCTGTTTTGCTCACTGATTATTTTGCAAGGCCTTGGGCTTTGGTTGTCAATGCATGTTCCAGAAAACAACAGTAATTGGATAGTTGCAGTGATTTTTATTACAGGCATCTACATTTTGACAACTACTTTATTGTATGAGTCCCTACATAATTTCTGTCATTTCAATGACTGGCTATGGGGAGACTACATTGCCTTCAACAGGGCGGCTATAGTTTCTGCAGAGCAGTAAAATTGAATTATGTTCATGTCCAAAATTCCTTTGGGCTATCTTTTTTACAGTCCTAGGACAATTGTGTCCTTGCACTAATGTTTCCTGATGGATTGTACCAAAATGGCATCCTCTTTTATTTTTTTCCTCTTTTTTTTTCCTTATCTGGCCAGAACTGTGTCACATTCAAAAGAGGACTGCTGGCTTTCCATTAACAGCAATGTTCCCACTGTGCACCCTTAACTAGGTGTCATTTCAGTGCTTACTTTTTGGCAGTGTTGTTATTTTGCAGATTTTTGTAAACAGTGAATGTCAAGTATGTGAGGAAACGCGGACAGTGGCATCGTAGCAACTTGGGGGGATTTTTACCACCTCTGAAAAACAGAGCTTTTCAGTTCATGATCTTCTTATTATTCACTGGTAAGTTTCTATGTTTTTAGAAAAGTAATACTTCTGTTCAAATTGAACATGACTCCTATTCTGCTTGTGAGAAACCTGGTTCAGGAAGCATCACTGTGTATATAAACTAAGTTTACAGTTATTTACTTTTACTTTATATCCTATGGGGCTGTGTTTGGCTTCCTTCCCATTTCCTTGCCCATCTTCCCCCTGTGTTTTTCAGGTAAATCTCAAATCTGACACATTTTTACCAGGATCCTGTCATTCCACTGATAATCTCTGCTGTTCCTACAGCATGCAGCCTAATAAAATCTCAGGCCTGTTCCTGCTGTTAAGGAATCATCAACACAGTAGTTGAATGAGTTCAGAGAATGCCACATAAGATCTGGAGAACCTCTTATCCTACCAGTGATACCTGAGTTTTTACCCAAGTCTTGCATCTGGGAGTCCTTTTACTGCTGTTTTCATCTTGGCTTTATATGATCTCCACTACATCTTCTAGCAGCACTGTGTTGCTTTTAGTGGGTCACTAAAGGAAAATCACGCTGGTTATTTAACTCTGACTCCTTCTATAATTTAGTCTCCCTCAAACTCTAGGAAAGTCATCATGCTGATCAAGAGGTTTGTCCATAGTGCATCAGTGTAGGATGGAGGCTTTACCCTGGAAAGAGACTAATTTGAACAAGTTTCCAATATATCTCAAGGTAAATGAGCTTAAATTCATTAAAAACCAAATCAGCACAAGTGACATCCCTGCATTTACTATAAAAGTAGTTTATGGAAGGACAAAAATAAATGCCAACACTGGAAGTCCAGATTTCTGTTCATCAGCTTGAAGGAATAATATTTCCTGGAGTTCAGTGCTATTATCTAGGGGGTTTGTGGTTGCAAGGAGTAATCTGAGTCTGAACTTCAAAATGTGCATCTCATCACTCAATTTTCATTACTTCTGGGGAGTTTTTCTGTATTTATATCAGTGCATCTGACAGATGCTAACACTAGTTCTTATTTTTACAATTTGAAGGAGCCCCTCTTCTTTTCCCCAGCAGTGTGCATGCAGAAAGCAGAAAAGAGTTTTCCCCCTCCTCAGATAAACTCTGACCCAATTTGGGCTAATCTGGGTAAGGGCAAGTGCTGCCAAAAGCTGCTGGGGAGCTTCAAGAGGAAGAGAACACAGAAGAGCTTTGTGTGACAGTCCAATGTAAGTCAAAGCTTAGTCACGTATTAGCTCAGCATTGATGACACTATCCACTCTACATTCAGCCTCAGCCTCATTCTTTCAGATGTTTTATTGTTATGGAAGGAGAAAGATATGATAAAACATTGGCTTCAACATATAATATGCCAAAAATACCCAGAGCATAAACTTTTGTCTTACCATAGCTTTTGTCTGAGCATGGACATTGTAGACCTTTTTCTTGACAGTTAGAAGAAAGAATCTTTTTTGGTTTCCTTTTGTTATGATCATCATACAGAGATGAATGGGCATGTTTTGTGTTCTGACTCCAGATAGACTGTGGGAATCCTGGAAGATTACAGAGGGCACAAGGCACCAAATATAATTTTAGAAATAAGATGGCAATAATTCAGTCTCAATGCTGATTTATTTCCCTACTTATTAAAGTTGGGAAAACCCAAGGGTTAAGTTTATGACATTGCTGTGCACTTGAATGTGAGTTATGCTAGCTTTGATGCTGTCAACAGTGGGATTCAAGTTGTAGCATCCCTACATATATTCTGAGGATGTCTGCAAGAAGAGAAATTCAGGAATATGCCGAGCTGTGAGCAAGAAGAGCCTAAAAAATATGAGTGCTACTGTTGGAACAGGAAGGACTAGTTTTTATTGACTATTGCAATCATCTAAGATATCAAGTACATTCTATACAATTAAAAAGCTCAAAACCGACAATTATGAAGTAAATTAGAGTACTGACCTTATTCTGCTTTAAAAAAATATTTTAGCACTTTTTATGTTTTTTGATATTGAGAAAAGTGTAAAAGAACATACAGGGAATGGGTGGGGGCTTTCTCTCTTTTTTTTAGCTACTACTCAAGAAGTGACTTTAGCACTCAAGGGAGTTACGAAAACTTCAGCTGCAGCAGTTCCATCCTGAGTGGAGCAGCACAGCCAAATCTGGTAAAAGGAGTATATTGCCAGGGCACTTAATAACCAGAGCAGACATGGCAAGATTCCCTATTTTTCTGGATGAAATAAACCATGCCAGTTTTTCAAGTCATGTTGTCACCAGGGGCCCTTACCAAACTATGCTGATATGGGATTTTATCTTTTGCCACCTTTCACTGAATTACATCAGAGAAGTTTTGCAACTTATATCTGACCTGTTTAATTCAAAATAGAAGTAAAGATCTTTTTTTCCCAAGGTTTATTCTCTAATGAGTACGCCGTGGAGTAAGAGAGAAAAAACACATACTTTTATCCTGCTGCTTTTCATTGGAGTCTTAGTAGTAGGCATAGAGGGAGAAACATTTTGGGGATTATTCTTGATAAGAACAAGCTCTTATTCTTGATATTCATTTTGCTGTGTGGGCAAATCAGTGCACTTCTCTTTGCCCTCCTTTCTCAATCTCTGGAATGGAGATACTTCTGCTCTGAGATTTGAGATAGCTGGGCAGTGCCATTGTGGTCTAAATCCCAGAGCAGTTTCAGAAACCTGAAGGAATCAGCATCACTGTGACTTAGTTGGGAACAGTCCTGGTTTGGTCTAGGTATGTGTCAGCAGAAAAATTGACCTCAGGAGGGTAAGACTGAAACTGTGACTTTTCTACTAGTGATGATAATGCTGTGAAATGCAAGGAAATATCTGCACTGTTAAAGGAGACGTGCATTTGGTGAAATCAAAGATGTAAGTGTCTTGCGGTTGCCTCTGTGGTAGATGTAGGTCTGGAAGGAAATTAGGAAATGCGGTTGTGAAATAAAAAAGTATGTTGACCAGAGCACTAGGAGACAATTACCCTCACTCCTATAGCATAACAGGAGTTGACTGTTTTCTTTAATGATTGGAAATAATGAGTATTCTGTTACAAAGTGACTTCTTGAAAGGCTGGCTCCTTTAGTTATAGCAACCTCTCCTCAGTCGCACTCCAGCTTGCCCTCTGGGCAGCCCTGTAAATTTGTCCATGATTTGTTTATAGTCTCACCACTTCCTGTTTGGGGCTTGGAGGATATGCTTAGAGAAAAAGTGGCAGGCAGTACCTGCTCTGTGGGAAATTGTCTTTCTGCCACATTGGAGACTCTTAAATCCCTGTACTATTGCTCTTTTTCCTCTCTGCTTTGAAGGGAACAGAATGACTCCAGGTTATAATGCAGATTGTGTTCTGTTACTTGGTTGGGATTTTTTCAAAACTACCCTAGCAGTAAAAAGAGATTACCCAAAATCTCTGCAGAGGAGATTTAGTGTTCTGTAGGCTCTTGTCTAATTTGACATGTTACCTGAAAAGTAAAATCCCAGAGAACACTGATTGGAGTGACAGGAGACTGGTGTCCTCACAAGTCCTTGCTTCTGGCTCGCCCATGCAAGCCCTGCGATGACTCCATGCCAGAGCTTTTGCTGCATTGTTGCTGGCTGATGGAGCTGGTATATGCTCATTTCTCTCTGAGTGGTGTTTGGGCTAGGAAGGAGTCATCAGAGAACTGATGCATACAAAGAGTAGAATCATAGTGGAAAATGGTCACCTTCCAATTTTACGTCATTAGGATTTGCAGGATCCCATTAATCACAGTTGTCCGGCTGCTCAGCCCCCAGGAAGTTTCTTAACACACCAGAAACTTGTGCTGACACAGAATGGGTCAGGACTTCCTCTTCTCTCTGACTGCATCACATGTGTAAGAGGCTGATGATCTGTTGCACCATGCAGTGGAAGCAGGTGGCTTTCCTGGAAGTGGCTGTTGCACATCTGTCTCTGGAAGTTAGTCCCAGAGATAGTCCTGTGTTGCACCTCTTTGCTGATCTGCATTGGGAAGGGAACTAGGGGTCTTTTTCTTGGGTGTTACTACTCCCTCTGTATGTTTGGAGTTCTGCTTAGAGCAGGAGAAAAATGGATGATGCCAAGTTTGTGGGTTGTCTTCTTGACGCTGGGGAGTGTCGACCATGCTGATGCTGTGCCTGAAAGAAGAGCTGGGTGTGGGAAGGAAGGCTGGGGTATGTGCTGGTGTGAGCTGACTGCCATTTCTGAGGGAGAGCAAGCAAGAAGACTACTGCCAGGAGAGAGGAAGTGTATGCCTTGGGATAAATGACAAGGAAGAGGGAATACTTACCAAGAGAGGGAGACTGAAGCAGGGACCCATTGGTGTAGAAAGATATTTGTGATCACTGATCAGTCAAAGCACCTGGGAGTAAGGGAGCAAAAAGCTCTCTGTTGACAAAGAGCCTGATTGGAAAAAATATGTGCAAGCTTCATAGTCAGGTGATTTGTGCTCACAGGCATGGTGGGGGTCAGGGGAAAGACAGGCTATTTCTCTGCTGCTGTCTGACTATTGGCAAAAGTACATATTTAGAACAAATACTATTGAAGTCAGCTACCAAGTTTTATAGCCTAGATTTGTACAAGGGTCAAGTACTACTTTATCTCCCACATTCCTGATTCCTGCATCACATGTTATTTCTGTTCCTGTTTCAAAACTGTGATCAATACTTCAAGAAACAGAGTCTGTGCACTTGTTTTTCAGATGTGTCCAAACTTTTCTGACCTTACTGTAGAGCATAGGTGTCTTTTGCTTCTTATTCTGTTTATCCTTCCCTGATAGTATTGGAAGCTTTCTCCCTTCCTCCCCCACTCATGTAAATTTGCTGAGCTTATCAGAGTGCTTGAAGCACAGGCAGGGTGGTTTGGGCTCAGGATTGCAGTAGCACCACTTAATCCAGTCAGACCTCTGATTCCCCCCACCTTGCACCACAAGAGCTCTCTGAAGCAAAAGGAGTTCCTCCTTCAATGCAGCTGAAGTACTGGGGTGTCTTTGTGTCACAAAGGACAGCTCAGGTCTTCCTGTTTCTTTAACACATCCTTGAACAAATATGCCAGTGCATGTATAAACCTGAACAAATACTATTTTTTTTGGACTTTCATAGGGAACATGGATGAATGTGTGGCTCAAGCACTCACTGTATCAGACTGTTTTGGCATAAAGTGCTTCCCAGCAGCATGGCCATAAAGCAGTAAAGCAAAAAAACATCACTGCAGAGAGAGGTAGTAAATTCATAACTCAGCTGCTCCATCCTTTCTGAAGAGGTGTCAGCTCTGTAAGTGAACCTTTCAGTGCTAAGTTCCTCTCTCCAGACAGGAAGAGTGGGGAATAGCCCACACGGAAACAAATTAACCCTAAGAATTTTTCCCTTCCCAACTTATTAACATATAAAATCCTTGAACTGACCTTAGGGTAGATTTCTACCCAGGAGTGAGGGCAGGTACCAAGGGTTTAGTGGACTTTTACCACTATTGTTGGATTAATGTGGAAAATGGTCTGGTTTTGATGGCAGTGTTCTGTAGTGCAGAAATGTGAGAGAGCTGCCTTTGCATATAATGGTGTGTAGTTGTTGGCTGGTGGACTTCCTACCACCATGTGCACCTGTGTTAAGGAGAAAGGAAGCAAGAACTATGTACTTACAAGAGAATTTGAAGTTAGAAACAGAAAATAATGTCCAGCCTATCATCTTTAAATTACTCTGTAACCTTCACAAGTTCCCAACTCTGCTGTTTGTAGATACCACACCTGCACAGGGTGGATGTGAGTGGGTAAGCATACTAATGAAGAATTAGCAATCAACACTGAATAAGAGGATAAAATTAACCCAGGGGAGCAGGAGCTATTTGAATACCTTCTCTCAAGATTTTACTGTAGCTAACATTTTGTTTGGGTAGTCAGGGAGTTTTTTCTCCTAGCTGAACTAGTCAAAAGGTAAGAGACAGACTACTGTGTACAGAGCTATGTGAGAAGGTAAGTCAGAGTTGTGTTTGCTGCCTATGGAGACCAAGGGCTTGTTTAGAGATGTAGTTATGACTGTCTTCACTGTTATACTTCTCTCATGTTGTGACCTGACCAATTGTGTGTGGTGGGCTATGTCACAGATCTTAAAACATTTCTTTCCATCTCTTTGTGGGTATGCTCACTGTTTTTATGTGTTTGCAGTGCTGTGTCCCTCAAGAGATAATGATCAAGCACTCTGCCACTGTCGAAGTGCCACAACTGGCTGAAAATCAGCCTTGCTTTTTATTTCATCCATCTCACCCAAGCCTCAAGTGCCCTTCTTCCTTTGCACTGGAGATTTTTGGCTTGTTTTGTTTAAAGCGATAAAGCCTTCATAACAAAATCCAGGCTTGCATTTTGACCTACCATGGAAAGGATGTCCTAAATAACTGTTAAGATCTTTGGTGGTTTGCTTAAATATCACACTACCAGATTAGCCCTTCTTATCAGTCAGAAGCTTCTGGGACCATCTGTGTTCAGGTCCAGCCGAGGACTGTATTACCCACTCCTGTCTTGTTGAGGGTTTATTACTGATGCTTGTAAATAGCTCTGATGGTAAAAGAAGGTAGATGTTTGAGATATAGATATCAATATTGTACTCAGAATTCAATCAACTTATCTGTAGATGCTTTACACTAGTTATTTCCTAATGAAAATGGAAATGCAACTCTTGAAAAATGGTGGGGGAGTATAAAAGGAATAAGGGAGCTTGTCATTAGTCCTTGTGAGTCCAGGAGTTGTTGAGCCTTACACTGTGTAATAGAAGTTGATGCTGGTTTTGGATGTCCAAATGAACATGACATTTCACTGGAGATGTGAGGAACACAAGGTAGCAAAATAAAAATATTCAGATAAGCTACTATTACAGTGCTTCCATCAAAATAATGCCCAGTCACTTGGTCTTTCAACAGGTGATGTGTGCAGGCAGCACAGTGCACTTGTGCATCTATGAGGTTTCAAAATTAAGATACTGTGTAAGTGAAGCTGGGTAGGGAGCTGGAGAAGAGTAGCCTGTTACAGCAAAGGCTCAGTGTGATTTCTTATGTCTTTGGAAGCCTGGAGATGACTAAGCTTTGCTCTGGGCTCAGCTCATTACACAGAAGAGAGGATTGCTAGAAAGATCAATTATTGATCCTAATTTCTTCCAGAACTTAAAGGTTAAAGGAAAAGTTTAGTCTGCCTTCACATAAATGAAGCTTGCAAGCTTTTTAAGGAGAAAATGGTATGCATTCTTGAAGGAGTTGTGGAGGAGTCAAATGCACTGACATTTGGCATTTGACTACTCCTGAAGTCACTGCAAGGTATGGGTTGCTGCAGAGGATGGACAGAGTTGGAAGAATTCCCTGGAATTAGAAACTTCTGCTTTTCCCTTCCTGCAGGACAGTAGGGATATCACTAACCAACTTCTCATCTTCTGGTGGCCACAAAAGATAATGAACAGCCCTCTGTGGCTGTGCAGTGGCACCAGCTTGGAACTCAAAGCGTTCCTTTTGTTGCTGGCATTGTTCCCTCGAAAGTGGTCCATGCTGAGTTTTGTGCAGCTGCTCTGAGGAGTCTTGGATCTTCTGTAATGGAGAGGAATAAAGCTAAAGCACAGGGACTGTATGAAGAGCTGCACTGTGCTGTTTTCTGCTGTGACAAGGAGATTAATGTCCGCTGAAGGCTGAACCTCTCTAGCTCCTAGTGACTGCAGAGAGGGAGCTGCATTTGTTGTGCTTCTCAGGTTATGCTTGCTCTATGCAGCCATGATGGATAATGAGCTATTCAAAGTCATTTGGACTCATTTGTCTAAGTAGGGTGTCAGCTCTGTTGTTTAATCATCTTGTACCCCTGAGAGCACAGGTGTGGAGCTGTCTCTGGAGAACTTAATCATTGGGGTGGTGTTTACTCAGTTTATACCTATGCTTCCATTGTTTTGCTGTACTGTGTGAAGATGCACATGAGCTGCCTGCAGGGCCTGGCTGAACTGAAGGGAAAGGTTCTGGAAACCTTTTTCTGCACTGGGGTTTTGCACCCAAGGCATGAGGTGGAGGTTTTGTCACAAGAATGATGATTTTCCCCTAGCTTGAGAAAAGCTTCTTGGTTTTCTTTCCTTGTAACCATGCTTAACTCATCAGCTGCTCATGAAGGTTTTAATTCCTGATTTGTGTCTTTTCGCACAGTCATGCTCCTGAAAGCCAAATTTGGGCTGATTCCCATTTCAGATGTGATAGTAGCTTTCTGGGGAATCCTGCTGCCCTGCTACAGAGAGAGAAGCAGAGTGTATGGATGGTTCTAAGTAACCCAGTGATGCTGGTTTCAGAAATCCTTGCTGGCTTGCTCTTTTTATGCAGCTTGGGATTTGGACTACCTAACAGTATATGTGTCAGCTCAACCCTGCAACTGGTTGCACACCATGGTCCCCTACAGGAACTTCAGATAAATGTTTTAAACACTGCATCTTTCAACTTGGTCCACAATTTACCAGTGTGATACACAGCCCCTGTAAAACTCTTAATTTCTAATCCTTTAAAGTAATTTTTTATGCCTAGAGTGACCTGTTGTCCTGGTGTGGGAGATGTGGAATAACTGTCCTGGGGTAGCAGTGTAGTGGAGGAAAGGCAAAATGCGACGGTGGTGTGACAACAGCATGCAGACTGGCAATCCACAGATTCACAACTGAACAAAAATTTAGGAACTAATGATTAAGGTATTAAAACAAATTGTCATCAAGTAACAGGCTTACCCTGACTATTTCATCTTCCTAACCATGATCCAAAGGTTTTGTTGTTGCTACTGATTTTACCTGGAAAGCACTGTCGATACTATCAGGACAATTAGTCTGCTGAAATTTAGGATGGGTATACCATCCTATGCCTTGTGCTTTAGTTACTGAATACTTACTACATCCTGTACTTATTTGCAAGCCCATTCACGCAAGGTAAGATGCCAATTGCATGCTTCTCAGCTGGGCAGAGATCTTTTGATTAGTCATCTCTCCATAATCTTTCTGAATTTCACTCGCACTAGGTACTTGGAGGTGCTGGACATATAAATGAGAATATTTTCCACTTTGCTGGTCCCTTGAAAAAGGTGGATATTGGTTGAACACTTCTTTATCTTTCCACTTCACCCAAGTATTTCTGTAGCTTGTGAAATGCATGGCAAGTCTAATATTATTATATACATGTAGTTTTCTTAATAAGTCTACTTCAACTGTATGCACACAAACTGTGTATGAATAAAACAGATAAAGGAAATCGAAAGTCTACAAGAATACATCATGTTGAAAATTAATGCTTCATAACCACCCTGAAAAAAAGTGTATGAGTTCTGAACTTTTGCTAATACTTGCAAACAGGAAAGAGAATAACTAACCCTGACTAATATCCCCAAGCAAGTGCTTTTCTATGACCTAAAGGACTGAAATAAAATCTACTTTTCTTGCTTGCTTTGGAATAGCATCAATTTTTTCTGCATGGAAGGAAGCAGGACAGAAATGTGGCTTCAGGGGAAGAAAGGGGAATTTATCAGAGGTGAAATCCCTTTGGTTCTCCTCACTGATCACATATTTTCACTCTTGATCCTCTTCCTGCTTAGCAAGTAAAAAACCCCTGGATCCTAATATGTTTTAAAAAAACCCCTCACATTTTCCCTAACTGAGAAGCTGAAACACTTTTATGCCAGAAGGCTCCTGAAAGAGCAAGTGTACACTGAGCTGAGCAAGAATGTCTGATGAAGAGCAAACTTTTTACGTTTCTTTTATTAGGGATTTAGGTCTGAATTTGGAGTTGCTGGTTTAAAGAGGAAACATTAAGCAAATTGTTGATGACCTTCCTTTTACCAGACCATACCATGTGAAAAGCCAGTGGAATCTTGTCCTGGATTTCAGTGGAAGTAGGGCTGAGAGAATCCCTCAGCATCAATGGTGACTTGTTTCTGTTGGACTTGCAAATAACTATTTGCAAGAATTTTGATGCACAAAAATAATCACATAAATCTTTAAACCAGAGTATTATCTGAAAGACACTAGAAGCTTCTTATTAATGGAAACAGTATTTTTGACGTTCCACTTTGAATTTGTTTCATATTTTTATTTCCTAAGGATTATGACCTAATTACTTTTACAGGTGTTGGATCAAAAGACTAAAAAAAAGACACTCCCTCAAAAAAAACATGGCTAGAATTCTGCTTCTATAGATTTAGACTACTCTTTTTCTAACCAGGAGCTGTGGTTGTGCATCTACACAACTGCAGTTTGGTGAGGAGGCCCATCCATATTTTCACATCCTGCAGAAAAGGCCCTGCTTGGTGTGAGGGTGCTGCTGCTCTGTCAGCATGTCACATGCTCTATCAGTGGAAAAGCTCAGTAGAGGTTTTTTCTTGAGAAATATTTTTGATGTCATGAAGAGTTTAAATACTTGAAGTTTTTAAGTTTTCAGAGACACTTCGGTCAAAGCCATTTGCAATGGGACTGTAATACTCTTTGGGAATCCTCTGTGGGTGCTGAAGGGGATTTTCTACTTGCTGGAGAACTTGCACTGTAAGACATACAAATTCTTAAATTATATGTGCATTTAAAATCTGACTGCACCAAGGGTAAATACAACTGTGGAAAAGCAGTGCCATTTTACTATAGATAAAAGCTCGCTAAGCAGTAATAGATCTTCTAGCCAGTACACTGCACCCACTGTGTGTTATTAATATCCTAATCTAGATTCTGTTGAAGCTAGGGGAAAGATTTTCATCAACTCCAGAAGAAGTTAAATGAGGTTATTAGCTGACCCCAGTGTTCATGTGCACATGTAATCATGCTAAAGGACTTCAAAAAATTCAGTGCTGCCTTATTAGTCATTATAATGGTAAGGAGTGTATGTGGCCTATTTGGACTGGTTGAAAAAAGGTTGAAGATGATCTCTGCATTTTTTCTGCTCCCTTTGTATTTCTCTTTCACAATCCTTATTAAATTAACCTGTCAGAAATGCCTCTGTGTTTTGTCACCCTATGCTACATTAGGTGATAACATATGTCAGGAAACATCTGTTGATGTGCTTCAGTTGGGTAGCTTTTCCTGAAGTTTAGAATTATACAGCTTTCACTCTGTGTTCTGAAGGATTTCACCATCCAGCTGGACACTGACATACCGTCATGGCATTCCAGGCAAGCTCAGACCACCTTCTCATGGGAGGGATAACTCCTTCTGCATGGGGCAAAGCCATGCCCTCCACCCCTTTCTGGGAATATGATAAAGGTCCTTTCATCCCTGTGAAAGCAAGATCTCTGATAACTCAGCATAGTTTGGGGCTGTGGCTGCTCTAGGGCTTATAGTGTGAGCTTTGAAAGTTTTTTTTCTGTGCTTAGTGGAGTAGATAACAGTTAAGAGGAAGTTGCATTCAACAAGCCTTTGAAGGCAAAAAGAATATTGAGCATACTGAAAGAAAATGAACGAACCTGTATTTTTACAAAGCTAAAAGCTGCTTTCAGCTTTATCACCTACCTTCAATGATCCAAGACAAGGCTGTGCTTACTAAGAAGGACATGCTACTGGACGCACCTGGTGTAATGTTGCTTTCTTGGCTTTCTTTCCGAAGGGGGTACAGAATATGGGGATTGTGCACCCTGCAGCCTTGCCTGAGGAGGCCATAAACCAGCTGCAGGCAGAGCAGTGCTGTTATAGACAATAAAGCACTTGCCATGGAGGTGAAAATATTATCCTACTTTCTGGAAAGGTTTTTAGCTATTGGAATTTTGTTTTGTTTGTTTTATTAACAGTTAATTTTAAATTTCTATTTTTTCTTATTTGTTAACACCTAATCTCTAAATTGTTGTTGAAAAGTAATCTGTGCTTTATGTTGCCTGTTCAGGTGTGTTAGCCAAATAGAGCAGAGGGCAGTTTGTATTTGCCCTCTTGTAATGAGAAAGAGCCTATGATTTGGAATTTTTTAATGTCAAAACCCAAAGGGGAATTACGGGATATGGAACTTTTCACCACATTTGAGATTTGCTAAGGAATTCTGGAGTTTGTGGTTTCACTCTAGGACACCCTGAGCAGTATTTAACCTTTCAGGCATGCAGTTAACAACCTAAGAACAAAAAGAAGTAAGCAAAGGCTTCCTTGTCTGAGCTCATGAAATAATTTTCAGTTTGTCATTAACTCTATCAAGCCAAACTGATATCTGCTGCAGTCTTCAATGATTTGTACCAAATCATATGTTTCAACCCTTAGTAATTTCATCTAAGAGTGTGTTTTAACCTTTGGGTTTTATTGGGTTTTTAAAATTAACTCAGTCATCCAAACTAATATCCCTGGGTTGTCATTCTCCATAGTCACATAAGGAAATTAAAATTTAAAAAAAGAACTGCCCAAAAGTTCTGTCAGCAAATGCATATGTAATGGATACTGCATGTGTAACTCCAGCAGTACCTGCTGCCATGCAGGTGAACTGGGAATGTGAAGGCAGTTTTCCTTCCTGGGCAGCTGGAAGGCACAGCCTCCTCCATGACCTTGGGGTGAGCCTTGCCACCTGTTGCTCTTTTTATACAAAAGTAGCCTGTGCCAGCCAGCAAGAGCAAGTGCTGACCTCTCTGGGGAGAAGCAAGCAGAGCTCAGCAGGGCAATGAAGCAGCCTGGCAGAACAGTCTGGTCTGGAGCACGTGAAGTGCTTGTGAGTGGCACAAGAGCCCCAAGCCTCACATGCTGCCAGCGCTGCTCCTGCCTGCTGGCACTGCCAGCACCTGCACCTGGTACTGCCCTTACTGCGGCCGGATACACCAGGCACTGCTGGCTGCTGCTGCAGGGAGCCCAGGTTAAAACTGCTCTTTCAAACTGATGGATTGTATGATTTCCCTTTAAGCATCTTTGTAATAGTAATTAACTTCAAAACATGAATAATGAAAGGAGGAGCAAATAGGAAAAGAAACCGTAAAATGTTTAGATAACTTGAAGTAAAATAATTGCCTTTAGTTTAGCTAAAGTTTGGATAGATCAACTTAAATAACTTTTATTTGAAATTAAACTTTAAGTCTGAACTTAAACTCTTTGCTCTTTTCACTCATCATATTCACCTATTAATTTCTTAGCTTCTAACTCTGTTTACAGCTCTCCTGTAAATATGCTGTCTTTACCTTGTGGAGAAAAAGAGTCATTATGTAAATAATGGGTTTTCTGCCTATGTGGGTTTCTGCCTGGGTTTTCAGGCTGGGAGAGATTCAAGGCTCCGAAATACATACAAGACCTAGCAGAGATAAAATTTGCATTATCACACAGAGGTTAAACAACCTTGCAGTAGGATCTGTCACTGTTTCATAGAAGAAAATATAAGAAAGAAACTTGATGTATTAATTTTGGAGACAGTTTAAGTTTGGGGGATATCTGTCTAGTAAATTTTTGTTGCTGCTAGATATTTCTAGACAGATTTTGAAAAAAGAGTTTTCTAAAATACCAATATGTTGGTGTCCATGAATGTTACAAAAAAAAATGAAGCAAAGCACTTCAAATAATAATTTTTAGTACCATTAGGTGGTTTGTTAGAAGAAGTAGTAGTCAAATATTCCTATAGGCCCATCTCTATATATAGAAATGGGAATTTCATTACCAGGATGCATAGTAAAAGATATCTTTCCAAAGATAAATAAATGGTTTCTCATCACTCCGTGAGTTTTGCATCTTAAAATACAAGAAAACAAAATAGAGAATAAACTCTGCTCCAGCTGGGATGTGGTATTACCTGAGGCAATGGAGGCATGGATAGCAGGCCATGGTTGGAACAAGGAAAGATCAGGGATATGATAAAGTGAGATTTCCCCAATAGGTAATTGGAGTGGTAGGTGTTGTAAGTGGGATGGGCTGGGGAAGCAGAAGCGATGGCCTGAACAGTTTTTGCTGCTCAGGAATGGGGTAGGGAAGAACTTCTTGTCCCAGCTTTAAAGGTTTGTTGGGACCATGCATGATGGCAGAGGTCATGCTAGCCAGCACTCACCTGCAGGTAAACAGTGCCAGTACCTGGTAACTATTTTGTGTAGACAACTGGATACATGTGCTACAGGTAACTTGATTAATGCTGGTTCCTTATAACAGAGACATGTCCAAAAAATGTTTATTTTCCTCTTATAATCAATGTTTTACCAAGGAGAGGCCTATTTAACCTGTTTTTCATGTCTATTTCCCATAAACACAAGTTTGCATAGGCAGCTTTGCTATTCACCAGCAAGACCTAGTTTTTTCCTGTGCAGCAACTCTGTGAATCACTCCATCGAAGTGGAGGAAGGAGGGTGGAATTGTTTCCACACATTTTCAGAGACAATGCAGGTGATTTATGATGAAGGGCCTTGACAGGTTGTTCAGTTAATCCCTGGATTGGCTTTTATCCCAAATGAAGATGTAGTTTACTGACGTACCTGGCTGTGGAATATTTTAATGGGCTGTATGATAGCCACACTGATCTTATCCATATCCTTCAAGCCTTTTATTAAAAGTATTCCCAGGACTCTTCTTCACCACAACATTAACTTGTGAGTTGGCTCTGTCTCTGTCCCTGCTTAAACACTGCTTTGCACTGAAGCAGGAAGGAGCGTGCAACCTTGGTTTTGTAGGTAAGAAGGGGAATTAACTATCACCTGAGCTACTCCAGCTGCCAGCCTGGGTTCCCTGCACTTAGTCCTGCATTCCCACAGAAGCTAAGCACTGGAACAGGATTTGCCATACATGGGAACTGTAAGTTTTCTCCAGAAGCCTGTGATTTGGTATCTGTGCTTACAGGCGTGGCTCCTGTGGATCTTCTCCATTTGTTTAAGGCAGGCAGCTGATAACTTCCAACACCTGCTTGTCCATTGTTTTGGTCTGGCATCTGCAAGTTTGATTTGTTTGGCATTTGATGGCCTGGGGCAAATGTGGGGCCAAACTTTCAAAAGCAGAGCTCTGTCTACACACATGGTTCAAATGTTGTGACATCAGTGTTATATGAAAATGCATGTGACAGAATTGATGTACATGTTCCAGTCTGCAGATGTGTTTTGTAAGAAATAAGAGGCTTTTTTGAATGCTAGGCACTAATTTAAAGTCAGACCCTCAAAATCACTATGTACAAGCTCTTTGGCTTTGGGAAAAAGCTTGGTGCTCATTAGTTCTTTCTGTTTTCCCTTTCTGACCCCTGCAGGCACTAGCATTGAGCTGGAGGAACCCAAATGAGCCCTTACCATGGTGGAGCATGCTTTTAGGCTAACAGCTGTGGAGAGGTGAGCACACTCAGCTTGAGATATCCTTGAAAAGCAGATGTTCCTTGCCATGACATCTGGCCTGCTCCCAGGGCTGAACTTGTGCTTGTGCATCAATTTTCATTAGAAATAGTTGCAAGGAGGTGTGGGTATGTGAAGAGTGTGAGAACTTGCTGTGCATTTAGAGGTCATTACTGGTGAGGGATGTTCAATATACTGTGGTCTGGCACTACCCGGAGTTCTCCTGTTTGGTTTTGTGTTAAACATGTGCCAGTGAACTGTAAATTCTACCGAATAGAACAACTTACTCCTTTTGTCAGCCAGAAAAGATTGTGATCAGGATATGTTCCAGCAGAAGAGATGCTATTTTACTTTATTACACACTTTGTTTCTTAGTTGGAGTCTAAACATAATAAATATTTAACTTCTGAGCTTTCTTGCTCTGATTATTTCTGTGTAATATTTTACTTGATATTCAGTTAAGCAGATGAAACATTATTGTTTGTTCATATATTTTAGTTATATAGCTTTCTACATGTCAGAGTCTGTTCTCAAGTAGATGTTAGAACTAAAGAACATAAGCTTTATCTTTTTTGCGTGATGCCTTTAAACCTCAAAAAGATTGATATACAGAGGAATGGTGATTGGGGAAAGTTTTTACAAGAGAAAAAGTGAACAAGTTGGTTTTTTTGTATTGCATTGGCATAAACAACCAGCAGAACATTCTTGTTATGTTTGTCATTTCCCTGAAATAACTTTCAGATTTGAAAAGCTTTATGCTGATCATTTTGATGAAGCAAGTAGTAAACTTGCTAGCAAACTTGCACATGTGTACAGCTTAGAGGAGGAAGGGGGTGGAAATGTAGCCTATGAACCAAAGTTCAAAGAAAGAAGAAGGACTGGCCACAGATAAAAAATAGTGACATTTCTGTGGCACACCACAGAGAAGAGACATGATGTATATACAGAAACATACATACACAAAGATATCTAGAGATGTCTTCTGCAAATGAACTGGAACAATTTAGTCAGTTGCTCTTTTAGGCTGACTTTTCCAGTCCTGTATCATTACATAGGCACCTTGTCATTTGAGGAAATAACATTTTTGTTAGCCTGACATAAGCAAGCTGAATCAGTTATGACCAGATTGTCTTGTTTTTGCTGGACAGAATACTATTTCCATAGGACTCCCCTGTCTCCTTCATATCTTCTGGGATTCAAACTGACACCTTAATGCTGTGAGAAGGGCAGTTCCTGTGTACTGAGTGTGAACAAAACAGAGACTTTGTCAGTTCATACGGAAGTTCCTCAGAAGATCCCAAACCACAAGATACGCATTTATCTTATAGAGGGTAGGGAGTAAGAGAACGAGAAATATTTGATAAACAGAGACAGTAATAGAAAGTGGAAGGAGTAGTAAACATAGCTGAAAAATCCTTCCTGTATTTAAAAAAACCCCACAAAATCCTCAAAACCCAGCAAAGTCATTACATGCTTTATAACATGGAATTGCTATTTAAATTTACTTTCTATTTTTTTCATCTTTTTTTCTGAAAAATCTCTCTCATATCTCTCACATATCTTTGTGTATGTATGCATGTATCTGTATATATATCATGTCTCTTTTCTGGTGTGCCATAGAAATGTCACAATTTTTTAATCAGTGCCTTTATACAGAGGATTTTGTAAACATTTTATTTTCCTGGTTAGGTATCTCAATGTTCAGAAGACCTGTATTTCATGGAACTCAATACACTCATGACTTCCTTACTTCTGTCTTTCTAAGTCAAAGAACTATTTAAGGTAACATACTGAGGGTGACTGAAGCAAGCTGTAGGCTGGCTCTGTGCAGACCTTTATCCAGAGCCCTGCCAGTACAGCTCATTCATTAACTCAGCTTGTTTGAGTTTGTGTTCATCCATGTGAAGGGAAGGCAGATGACTGTAATCTGCAGGAATCCCCCTACATATATTTTCCTCACTGACCTAGGACAGTTTCTTACTTCTGGGCCTTTCTTACGTTTGGGATGTTCGCTGCAGTGCCCAATGATGCAGCATCCAATATGATACGTTGCTTCTTAGATGAAAATGCACTTGTATGATGACACAGATCCAGGGAAAAAAGAGGCAGAGAGATAACCAAATTCAGTT
Organism: Rhipidura dahli; assembly: GCA_013399225.1. NCBI lineage: Eukaryota > Metazoa > Chordata > Aves > Passeriformes > Rhipiduridae > Rhipidura > Rhipidura dahli. The sequence continues at coordinate 563,836 of VXAC01007672.1, forward strand.
GTCCTCAACAAACCAGTTCATCTGTGGCAAGCCTACAATATCTTATTGTAGTATCTTCTTTACACACTGCCTTTTTATTCCAGCTCTAGTTTTCATAGAATCATGGCATCATTTAGTTTGGAATAGACCTCTGAAGTTAAATCCAACCATTATGTAACTGTCATATAATCTCAAATTTAGGTCCCCACGTCACCATTGTCTTTCAGTATGTGGCAGGAATATGTGCACTTGCAGCCCAGAAAGCCAATCACATCCCGGGCTGCATCAAAAGAAGAGTGGCTGGCAGGTCAAGGGAGATAATGCATGTCCTAGCCTTGTCTTCAAGCTGGCCCCTGCTGTTCCCCATTGCATTTCTGCATGGACCCTGGCCCTGGCTTGTCACCTCAAATTGCCCAAGGCTCTTGGTTAAACCACTTGGTTATCACCTGTCTGGGTACCCTGGGGGACAGCACAGCTTCTGGGGAAAAGCACTGCTTCTGCTGGAGTTGTCCTCAGGTCCTGTTGGTTCCTGACTATGGAGGGATCCCACTCCCCCTTCCTGGTCCCTGGAGCTTCCTGTCAGTACTGATATTCCATTTCTCAAGTGCCTGGAAGTTACAAATGCAAAATGAACATTATTCCATTTCTCACCAGGAAGAGGGTTGTCAGGACATAAGTAACTATTCCTGATCCACAAAGCCAATTTTTAAAAAAAACTCCATGGTTTTTAATGGTTATATATGTTAGACATTGACATTTTGAAGTGCTTATTTACATAACATTTTTTGTTTTTCTTCTCTTGAGATTGCACACAAGTGTTAGCAGATGCAGATACAGTATGGTAGAAGGCTAAACAGTCTGTTTTGTGTAAAAATGATACACTTGGGATGGTTCCGAGATGATACACTTAGGTTCTGTAGAGTGATGTGCATACCCTGTAAAGAAAAAAAAAGAACACAGGGTTTTTTTCTGTCAGATGCTTAACTTATTTTGGCAATGACAACCAGTACATGTATATAAGAACAGTACTCTGATATCAATATTACTGGGAAAAGAAAATACCAAGCTGAAAATTCTATTATGTTCATATGCTGAAATGGAAATCCTCTGTTTTGGGTAATCTCTTTATGGGATAATTGCCCTGTTAACATCATGGTCCTGGAGAGAGAAGGGGTCCAAGAAAATGGATTGATTTTTTAAGGATCACCTTCTCCAAGCTCAAAAGTGGTCCATCCCCACATGCAGTCAAGCAGAGATGATCATCCCCCTCTACTCAGCACTGGGGAGGCCACAGCTGGAGCACTGTGTCCACTCTGGGCTTCTCCATACAAAAGAGACATGAACATACTGAAAAGAGTCTAGTGAAGGGCACAAATATGGTAAAGGGACTGGAGTTTTTGTCATATGAGGTGAGGCTAAGCAAACTGGGATTATTCAGCCTTGAGAAGGGAAAACTTGGGGCTAGGGGAGGATCTTGCTGCTATGTAAATATCTAGGTTGAGGGGAAAGATGGAGGCAGACCCTTCTCAATGAAAGGACAAGAGGCTGTGGACACAGACTGGAATACAGGGAACTCCCTTTAACCAAGAGAGCCAAAATGTCCTTTTGGATGTTTTTATTTACTTGTTTGGTTTATCTGACATACTTAATGAGCAGATTTCCTTAATGAAACAGGTTTGGAGCCAGTATACCCTGTAGCCCAATAAAAAGAGTTGGTGAAACTTCAACTGTAATTAAAATGTGTATGTAGTTGGTAAAGACTCCTAGATTCATCCTGATCCAAAGGAACAGCAGGTTCCTTTGTTCCCCTGTGCAAGATAGTCCAATATTTTCCCTGTAGATTTTGTTTATGCTCCTACTTCCATGTTGTCTGTGCATGTTTCTCTACTCAGTTTGGTTGAGACTGGGTCTCTATCTTTTCTGATCAGCTGGAAAAAAAGCTGATTTCAGTGAGTAATGTAGTCCCTGGATGTATAATGTGATGAGCATCAAGGAGCATCAGAGGAGTGATACCTGGCACCACTGAGATACCTATTTAAATATTGTGTAGCTGGGACTTTTGCAATTTCATGTTGCTGACAGAATTCATGAAAAGGTATGAGACACAGAGAAAGAGAGAGATATTTTTTGGAAACTCTCTTTCCAGTGAAAGACAAGAGAAAACCAGTTCACTAAAGTTTCTTGGAGAAAGCACTAAAATGTGGTGTATGGCCTTTATAAACCCAGATGTGGAGAAAGGTATGCTAATAAAGGATTAATTAGCAGAGTAGATAAAATAATAATAAGCTCTGCTGTTTGGCAGATGGAATACATTCAGGACAAAGCATGAACTCACCAGTGCCTGAGATGGTGTATGCAATGCTACCTCACTCGTTTCCCTCATCCAAAATCCTGGACAAAATGCAAAAATCACTTAGCAGAGTCTGGCTGTATCTACATGAGCATGAAGTATGGTGCAATAGGAGCAAAGCAGAAGAGCCCACCAGTGGCAGAGCAGCTGATGTCCATGCTGGAGCCTTACTCAACTTTACTGGAGCCTTACTCAGCTTTAGAGTGGTGCTAGAGACTCTATGCCCATTAGCAGCAGCAGTCAGACAGACACTCCTGGATTTTGTGCTTCCATGTCCTTTCCTGAGAAAGGAATTTATTTTGCATTTCTGAGCCACACCATAGTGTGAACCCAAGTGCAGTTAAGTGGGGACTATTGGCAGCTTCACAGTTGCCCTCCTCCTTTGTGCTAAAAAGTGAATATAGGCTCTCTCCTTTCTTAGAACTGTTCTGCAGGAAGTCCTTTACCTGGTATACTCCAGTATAAACTGAAGCATTAGGAAACAGTAGTTGCCTTTATGTAAAAGAAAATATAGAAGTACCTCCAGTAATTTATAGAATATATAAATATACATTAAAAACACATTTATAGAATACATATATCTGTGTGTATATATATATACATATATATATATATATATATATGTGTGTGTATATATCTTTTTATATATATTAAAGCGTACAGCCTTAATACCCCTACACACACTTAAAATAAATAATACCCAGGAAACACAGGGAAATTATGGTAATGCAGAATGTACAACATAGTGGGACTTTGACATGTGGGTTGATGATTTACAGGTCTAATGGACTGATGCAGCACACAGCCAAACCAAAATCAGCTGAAGTAACTTAACTGCCATCCAGAGGGACCTGGACAGACTTGAGAGGAGGGGGCATGTGAACCTCAAAGAGCTCAACAAGGCCAAGTGCAAGGTCTGCACCTGGGTTGGGGCAATTCCAAGCATGAATACAGGTTGGGCAGAGAATGGATTGAGGTGTACCCCTGGGGAGAAGGACTTGGGGGTGTTGGTGGATGAGAGGCTGGACACAAGCTGGCAAATGTGCACTTGCAGCCCAGAAAGCCAGAGGTGTCCTAGGCTGCATCAAAAGGAGTGTGGCCAGCAGGGCATGGGAGGGGATTCTGCCCCTGCACTCTGCTCTCAGGAGACATCATCCGGCTCTGGGGTGCTCATCACAAAAAAGACATGGATCTCCTCAAGCAGGTCCAGAGGAGGGCCATGAAGATGATCAGGAGCACCTCTCCTGTGAAGTCAGGCTGAAGGAGTTGGGGTTGCTTAGCCTAGAGAAGGCTCTGGGGAAACATTATAGCAGCCTTCCAGTATCTGAAGGGAGGGTGTGGGGTCGGCAGGACAGCTGGAGAGGGACTTTTTTTACAAGGGCATTTAATGATAGGAAAAGGGGTTATGGCTTTAAAGTGAAAGAGGGTGGGTTTAGATTAGATGTGAAGAAGAAATTCTTTGCTGTGAGAGTGGTGAGATACCAGAACAGGTTGCCCGGTGAAGCTGTGGATTCCATGTCCCTGGAAATGTTGAAGGCCAGATTAGGTTGATGCTTTGAGCAACCTGGTGTAGTGAAAGGCTGTCCAATGGCAGAAGCATAGGAACTAGACAATCATTAAGGTTCTTTCCAATCCAAACCATTCTACGATCCTGAGATAACTATTAGGGGCCCTGATAAAGCCCCAGCCACCTCAAGATGCCCCTCAAACTCATCAAAAACGTTTAGCAGAGGTAAGCGACAAATTGCAAAAAGGTCGTTGTCCTCCTCCAACACTTTCATACTGAAACATATGTCCTTATAGCATATTTATACCAGATGCGGATGTCCTTTTGGAAGCCATAAGAAAGCCCTTCCTTTGCAAGCTGTCACCTCAGGCCTCTAAGGTGTTAAGTGGCAGTAGTGCCAGTTCTCCACTCAGCTCCCTGTGTGTCTTTGTCATTTGTGCCCGCAGAGTACAAAATTTCACGGCCCTTCCCCCCTCCCGCGCGGTTTGTGTGCGTTACCGTGGGCAGGGGCAGGGACAAGGGAGGGGGCACGGGCGGGGGCACGGGCAAGGGAAGGGAAGAGAAGGGGCAGAGAAGGCCGAGCTCCAGCGCCCGCCGGGCGGCGCGGAGGAGGCGGAGGCGGAGGCGGGCTCGGCACACGCACACGCCGCTCCCGCCGTGCTCGGCTTAAATAGGGCGGCGCCGGGCAGCCGCGCACAGCCGTGGTCGCTGCTGCTGCCGCCGGAGGTGAGCGGGGTTCGGGGGTGCCGCTGTCGCCGGGGCTGCGGAGCCGGCCGCGCTGAGGGGCCGGGGCCGTCAGGAACGCACCGCCGAGGGAGGCGGCCGGGCCTGCCGGAGCGGCCGCCGCGGGGCTGGGGTGGTCTGGTCTGCGCGGCCGCTGTCACCGCGGGGCCGGGCGGTCCCGTCCCATCCCGCCGCCGATCCCTGTAGGCTGCCTTTGCGGGGCCGCGGGGCTTTCCTTCCCGCCGCGCAGTGGGATCAGCGTCCCCCGGAGCCGGCTTGGCTTCCTCTTGCACAAAAGCCGTCAGGAAAACGTAGCTGGCTGTCTCCGGCCTCCCCCCGGCGCTGCGGCAGCTCGGGCCGGCCGGGCATTGTTCGGCGCCGGCGCTGCCCTCCAGCCCGGCTGCGCTCGGCCTGGCGCGGGGTGAGCAGCTCGGTCGGGCCGAGCAGCATGTAGCGGGCTGGGCAGCGCAGTGCTGCCTGCCGACCCCGGGGTTCACGTTTGTTTAGCTGCCAGACTTTGCCTTCAAGTAGGTGATTCTTTCGAGCACGAATGCAGCATGTACTTGAAGCAGCTTTTTTTTTTTTTCCTCCTTCTTTTAAAGCAGTTTAGAGCACATATGGAAATGCAGCGTGAGCTGAACTGGCCTAAAATGGAAGGTTGAGTGGCTTTGACTTTGCAGGCCTCCTCTGCTGCTAGGTAGGACTTGCAGCACAAAGATTTAGCCTGGTTACACGACGCTTTTGTTCTAGGATGCATACATTTCTTGTTCCTGTTGAACAGGAATTGCAACACTTGAAGCCTTCTAAATTTCTAAAGGGCATGTCTGTGAGCTGTCTGGAGTATTACGGACACCCTCTTGGACTGTGTAATCTAAACATATGCCTCACTTGGGTTAGCATCTGAGATATGATGGTTAGGTTCTGTGATAGGAAAGAACAGACCTATTCCATGTGGTGTTAATAGATTTCCTTTTTGATCCACGTTGCTTTACAGCGAATCGTGCAGTCTCCTGAGCCAGATCAGGAGAATTTATATTTGCCTTTTTGCTTTGGAATGTGCTCTCAAACTCACAAGCTGAAATTTCTCAGCCCCAGGATTGGGGATCACATCTTTTGGATAAAAAAATTGAGTATAAGAGGCCATTGAGTTTAGTAAAAAATACCTTTCCCTTCCTCTTGCAACAATATCAGTATTAATAATGCAAAAACTGATACATGACGTTTCTCATGGACCCTTGCTGTTACTGCCTTTTTAAAATTTAAGGATATGTAGCAGATAGGGAAATGTTTGCAAGATGGCTAATAGGAAAAATCTAAAGCTTGTCATTACAAGTAGCTGTTGTGTGTAGTGCTATCAATTCAAGGTCTTGAGCAAACAGCCTTAGCCTAGTCTGAGGTCTGCATGATTACACTGAATTTACAAAGGTAGCTTCTAAATTTGGTAGATGTTGTTTTACAACTAAACTTAGCCAATATGAGTTTGGAAGTAAGTCAGTTTTTGAGGAGGAAACCCCCAAGTAGCCTTTTGCTTCAAGGACAAGTACAAGGTTGGTATTGATAGAAAAACAAGCAATTTAAAATGAGAGACAACTTTGAAATACTTTCGTGGGTAAGTGACTTGCCTGTTTCTTGAGCGAAGTCTGTGTAGCTGGTCCTCCTATCTCATTGCTTCACTAGAAAGGAATCCTTAATGGGATTTTTGGGAGGAGGCAGAGGTGGGTTGTACCTTCCCTGCATTATTTGTGTTGCTCCTCAGTGGGACAGCGTAAAAGATTTCCTTTCTCTTTCTTATCCCGTCAAGAAAACAACACTTTTACCAATGTGAGCAACAGTAATAATAGGTTTTTGTGTTTTGCTTTTCTTGATAATGTTGTTGATGGAATTGGGTAGACTGAAGAAAATTAATGGCATGAAATTTTTTCAATGTGCAGCAGAGATGAGATAGATGTTCTAGCCCGAGGGATACATTGCTTGATAAATCGGGCTTCTGACCGCCTTATGAACAGACTGCCTGCCATATCCTACTTCCCTGCTATGCTAAATCACAAGTTCAGAAACGTTAAATATTTCACTGTGGTAAATATAACCAGTGGTAACTCCCTAGAAATCCTCACAAGTAAGACTGGTGATGGTTTGTTCATTGGTGAATGGTTTTTTGGGGGAGTTTACACTGCTGTGTGGCTCAGGGAAGTTCTGCTGTACAGCATTGATCTTTATTGTAGGCCGAACCCTGTCTGCAGATGGGGGCTTGCATTTCTGCAGGTCCCACCTGACTCCTGAAACCAAATCATTCTATCATACTAAAATACTTATTTTTGGTTGGGATTTGAATCCTAGTAGTACTGGTAGTTTGCTCAAAACTGATTGAAAACAGCTTGCATGGTTTTATAGAGATGAAGAGGAAAAATGTTTTTACTTTTGTAGTTGAACCATTTAAGGGCTATAGCAGAAGTGCATAATGTCCTGTTTCCAGAATGGGATTTCTCCCTTTTTTGTGAATTACTGTTCATGATGAGTAGTTTGATACTTCCATGTTTTGGAAATTTGGCTTCTGCAGTTGGACTGCAATAATAGCCTGGTAAGGTTGAATTGGTTTCCTAGGAAAGCAAAAAGAAAATGCTTACTATCACTGACTTGGAGGAAATGCAGGCATACCCTAATACCTGAGGTCAAAAGGTTGCTGTGTTTGTCATACTATTTTTTGTGCTGCTGGTACTGGGAGGTAACTCTGTTAACCAATTGCTTTTTGTAAGTACCTGCTGATCTTCCACTCTGAGGGTTAAGGGTTGTGGTTTTTGTAACAACCTGTAGGATTTAAACACTATCTAGCATGATGCAGTGGGGCTCAGTGTGCCTGACCTAGGTTGCCTTCTGTGTGACTTCAGGTGTCAGAAGTATGAGTGAAAAACTCCTCACAGACTCTCAAATGAGCACTTAAGCCATGTGTTAGCTTGATATTGCACACTGGGCTTTCTGAATGGTAGCCTTTTCCTGGGATGAGTGGAATGAATCAGTTGGTATGATCTACTCAAGCTCTTAGGCCACAAAAAAGCTGCTGGGTTCTGCAGGGTGGTTTTCATCTAAATGGTGTTTGGAATGATGCTAGATTAACAGAGTAGTGCCATGATGTACTTGCAAATCCGAGTTGCAGGGATGCAATTCTAATGGATAGCAGTGTAGGCTGAAAAATATTTGTAGGCACCTTATCTGGTTTTCGGAGGTGAGAAACCGGTAAGACTGCATGGTGACACGTTGTGTGTGTGCAGGCTTGGATTAAAGGTAATTTAATCAATCACTCTCTGAAAAGTTTTAGTGGTACGTGTTGGTTTTCCATTATACACAGGGTTACCAAATGTTGTTGGAGGATTGCAATTGCACAAAAGGCATTGGGCAGATTCTTGTCATATGTTTCAACTCCTGAACTTGAATAAACTCTAGTGACCTCACCAGTGTGTACTCAGATTACTTATTGGACATCACTGAGAGGCAAGAATCCAGGTGGAGTTCCACTTGATTGCAAGGGGACTGAGGCCAAATGTCTTGAGGACAGGCCTGTGACTTTCCTTGTTGGTGTGAACAGAGCCTTGACACACCAGTTTCAGAATTAGTGCTCCTTAAGGGTTGCAGCAGAACCCTTAACTTTGGTTGCAGTTTATGAAGTAAGTCACTCTGGCCTAACTGATGTGTTGGAATCCAGCTTGTAGGTTGTTTCCCTCCAGTTCTGCCTTTTCCAAGTGCAGGAACAGAAACTGAACCAGCAGAGGAAACCAACACCCCAGTTCATGATGCCCTATGGTTGCTTAGAGCCTGACTGGGGGAGCCAAAGAGGAGCTGGATGTGAGGTGTGAATATTAAGGATCTGGTGGTTCCTCCTACCTGGGATGTGTTCCTTATTAACAGCTTTTTAGTTCTTTACTCTTGCAGGAAGGTAAATATGTCAGCTACTGCTTTGAAAGAAGGGTTTATATCTCTCCTGCTTGGCTGGGTGAACTAGGTGATTTCTGGGTAAGATGATTTTATTTATTTACTTATTTTAATTGGGGAGAGGGCAGAGGGTGAGATGGAGGTGGTGAAGAAGGAGGTCACAGTAGTGGATTAGACAGTTCAATATACTTGGTTTGTTCAGATGAGTCTTCTCTGGCTGAGGAGTCATATATGACTCCATATATGTCATGACAGCCTGAACCACAGTAGGCATCTTGCTGTCCTGTTTGTTATACAGGGCTTGAACTGGGATTTCTCAAATCAAATTTCTTTGGTCTCAAATACCAAAGCTCCTTTACTGTATTTTGAAGGTGGTTATGGTTTGCATGCTGGCTAGTTTGGCTAGTCACAGGTGTTTGCAAGACCTCAGTCCGCTTCCCTTCTAACTGCAGGACAGGCAGAAAATCCTGGAGGATTGGTCCTGGGAGGACCTGGTGCAGTGTTTAGAGTTTCGTGCTTAAACTGTAGTATTACAGTAGTCCAACCCCTTCCCCAGCTGTGCTGTAGTGTTTCCTTCTGGGAGCTAATGGCTGTCTGGTCACTGAGACAAGAGTTGATGTAGTGTTGAGAACTAGCATCACAACTAATGCAGAAAAATGGTGTTTGCCAGATCACCTCCCTTGTGACTGCCTGGCCAGCATGGAGAGGGTTGTGGAAGCATGGATCTATCTAGGACAGGTTGGACTGACTCAAATTTAAGCTGATTGTAAATGCACTCAGATTAGGATTATATATTCTATTCAAACAGAAGGATTTCTCCAGTTAATAGCCAAAGCTATTTGTTTTGCCTGTTTTTTATCCATAGTAAAGGAGCTACAGCATGATTCTGCACTTGCTCTTTCAAAGGCTGAATGGGGAAAAGCTTAAGGAAAAAATGAGATCCATGGGAGCTGTGCAGAGTGGAGAAAAGCTTAAGGAAAAAATGAGAGCCGTGGGAGCTGTGCAGTGTAACCTGTAAGAGTAAGAAAACAACAGACTGCAGTGGCAGGTAGCTGTCAGGACAACTCCAAGGTATGTGGGTGGCTGGTTCCTTGTTTCAGCATATCATAAGGAGAACATCATAGTGCCATATTGCTCATAATAAGAGATAGACAGCTTGTCTTGTACATTTCTCCTCCCTGCAAGAGGCTGTAGAAATAACACAGCCTGTTCTTTTACATCATGTGATGGATCTGCCTTTATGGCAGTGCTATTGTGTTGTTTATCCAAATATTAGAATAGAGAGAAAGAGAGGCCATTGGTTCTTGGGGTTGTTTTCTTTGCAGCACAGAAGCTGACGGCTGCTCTCCTGTTCTCTTCCGTTGCACTCGAACGATGTCTGGCTATGGATAGACAATAGGCAGGCTGCTGCCCACTGTAAATAGACCATTGTACGCCGAGAGTAGGAGCAGCAAAGAACGGCAGAGCCCTGCCAACTTGGGTCGTTGCCTTGAGATACTGGCTCCGCTGTAAAGAATGAGTCTTGGGTGCTGCAGGGTGTGTGTGCGTGAGCAGAGAGAGCTGGCTTTGTCTGAAACTTACAGAACTGCTTAGCCAAATTGATACGGTGAGTTCAGAGGGGCACCTTTTTGGGCTGCATTGTGGGAACTGTTTCTCTGAAGGTGGTCGAGTGAGATAGTTATCTCTGAAGCAGTTTTGCCTCCTTACCCAAACTACTTTCCCTCTGGTCTTTAAGAAAAAGACCAAGGTCTACTGATTGCATTGAGAAAAAAGTGCTTTTGACCTCAAATGTCAATTCCGCTCTTTCCCCCGCTACATGTAGCAATCTGAGTATCACAGACTGGTACTTTTCATTTGGCATCTTCTCCCTTTGGGTCTTCAGCTGTGTCTCACACTGGGGCATAGTTTGAGTCTGTTCCTTGTGTTCCAGATCCTGTCAAGTAAAAAGGAATTGCAGGACCAGAATTTGTGAAGAGGGCATGGCTTTTTTTACTTGTCTTGAGTGAGCAAACTTAGCTAGGTCCTTCCTTGAGGAAATCAACTGAAAGCCAGATGCAAGCTCCATTGTGAAGATCTTTGTATCTCAGTCTGAAGGCTCTAAGCCTTCCTCCTTGGTTATGATAAAAACCCAGGATGTCTAATGTTGGTGGAGCATGAGCCAAGTAAATATTGAGGTGACTAAAGAGGGCTGGAAGGCATTGAAGCCCCCTTTCTTGATGGGGCGTATTTGGATACATACGTTAAGAATGTGAGTTTTTCTTTGTTACACCTGGCTTTACCTTAAATACAGAAAACAAGAGCTGATATGACTTAATAGATAGTGTTAAAGCTTGGAATTGCTTAGTCTTGCAGAAAACTGTGTCCTCATCTTGTTTTTTTGTGCAGATGAGGCAGAAGATATAATAAAAATATATTAGCTCAATATAAACATAAGCAGCAAAATGTATCATTGTATACCTTGTGGTATAACCGCTCAAGAAAAGTTTTATGTTACAGGCTTCCCTAAAAACAACTGGTCAAGGAAATGAAAAGCAGATTTCACCTAAGTTGAAATCATAGCAGATCCTTTACTATAATGGGACTGTTGTGTGAATTAAATGGTGTTTACTTCAGTTGTTACTTGTAAAGGCATCACAGCCTTTTGAGTAATTCAAATTACATTGCATTCCTAAATCATAGTGTGTGTGCAGGACACTTCATGACTAATGCAGGCAGGAAAGCAATTCAGAAAGTCTAAGGTGCTCATTGTGGAGCTTGAGGAAAGAGCTAAGCTTGCTCTTAGCCATTACACACATCATAGCCCCCCTTGTCTAGTTTCCTAGCATGGTGTCTATGATATATGCAAAATTAACTTGTAAGTCCAGACTTCCTTGTTGGTGTATGGGGGTTTTTTTATTCTTACTGTTCAACTGTCTGCAGTAAAACTTAAGAAGTAGTTTTTGCACCTGCAATGTTAATGAACATGATTAGTTGCATAAAAAATAACTGCATGGTGATCCTAACTCAGTAACTGATATTTTTTTTTTTTTAAAGGGTAGATGAAGAGCTTATTTATATATTCAGTTCATCTCTGCATTCTATTACTACAAACCGATGTGTTGTGGATTTTGGTTGTAGTCTGCTGTATATCACTGTGCAAATAACAAAAAGGCATGTATTGGCCCTGCATTGCCTGTCGAGGTGATGCAGCCCTGTGCCCTAAGGCTATGCCAGAAAATCGTGGGGGAGAGAAGGCAGTGCCTGCAGGCTGGGGATTACTCCATGGGTCCAGGACTACTCCAGAGGTGGAACTTGATTCCATCCTGACACTGCCCCCATCCATGACCTTGCTTCAGCCTGTCCTGTTAACATTGTGAAACCATGGATCCTTTGAACTAATTTTATTATTATTTTGCTGTCTCTAGCAAATCTTGTCCAAATACTGGTTAGACTTTTTGTGAACTAGACCACACTTCTGTTGCCTGGCTGAATAACTGGCTGCAGCAGTAAAGATTTCAAGGTCAGACTGTAAAGAGGTTTTCCTGTAGAAATATGAAATGTTAACCGGGTATAGTTGGTTTTAAAACTAATAAACATAATTCTGCTCGTTTGGGTTTCAGAGTCTCATATGCTACCATCTTGCTGTAGTGGCTCCTTACACAGTATGTTTTAGGTTTTAGCTAGATCTTTGATATTCTCTGGGACCTTTGTTTAATTCTGTTGTCCACAGGAAATGGCTAGGACCTAAATTACCTAAGTAAATACATCTCTTTGTTCTCCAAGCAGGCGGACAGCGTTGCCGGCCGTCGCTGGGTGTCGGGGGGCCGCGGCGGTGTCAGGGCTCGCGGGCGCCCTTGAGCGCGGTGGGGTGAGCGCAGCGGGCCGAGCGCTGCCGGCTGCCATTGGCCCCGCGCGGGCCGGCTGCTCCCGCTCACCTCTCACCTAGTGGGCATCGGCCGGGGGGTTTGGCATGTGACAGACGTCCCGGGAGACCTTGGCTGTAGAGGAGAGCACCAGCTGAGCTGACTGCAATCCCCCCCCTTTTTTTTTTTTTTTTTTTTATTCTGCAGCTGGTTCTTGCTGTGGAATATCCGTGTCAGTGAGTGCTGGCGGGGAGCAGCCTCTTGTAGCTCTTCCTTCTGTGTGAACGTGACAAATCAAATGTGCTTCCTGTGCTTGATTATATTGCTGTGTGCTGCTGCCTTGGGCCTCATTTGCCACTGCTTTAGTCTGCCTCATGACCAGAGATAAATTGCTGGCGTGGTGCTGGGAGAAATAAGAAACTTGCTAAGTACCATAGAGGAGCTATAGGAGAATATCAGCTTTGAAAGCAGCTTGCTGTACTGACCTTTCTGTGCATGTCTGAAGGGAGAGTAGAAAAGAGTTTATTTTACTGGACTTAGGAGAGGAAGAATCCTGCTCCTGCTATGCTACTGTATGATTAGGATGCTCTCTATTACATGCAGGCAAGATAACATATGTTGCTGCCCTTCATTTCCCACTCTTTTCTGCTTGATAATTAACTGTTTAAACAATCTTACAGTACATCTACTCTACAAATAACTATTTTATATTTGTGAAATTATCTCCTTTAACAAAAGGTCTGCTTTTTATAAAAACTTTGAATGCAGTCTCTGTTGAAAGCAATATTAAAACGCTGAAGAAATTCCCTCTTCTCAGCCCCGCCTATTTTTCTAGAGTATGAACTAATAATTGCTTGCTTACTTAATTGCAGCACAGATATATAAAGATGTTGCCTGCCTAGTGGCAGATCAAGTTATTTTGATGGTGGGAAGCCAGTAGGACAAGGAATACATCACTGTCCTACAGCAACAGTGAATCGAAATGGGATTTCAGATTTTCTTGTGCAACTTTTTTATACCAACAGATTCAAGCATTGGAACAACTGCACTGAACTGCAATGCAAGCACATGAGTTGTTTAGATACCTACGAATGCCAGAACTTGGGGATGTCAGACAGTATGTGCGCACCCTTCCGACAAATACGCTGATGGGCTTCGGTGCTTTTGCAGCTCTCACAACCTACTGGTATGCAACAAGACCAAAAGCATTAAAACCACCATGTGATTTAGCAATGCAGTCTGTGGAAGTAGAGGTAAGTGTCACTTGATAGATGCTGTACTTCACTGAAATTTGAACCCTAAATGCAGCATTGAGAGAGACCAAACACTTGATTTACATTAGGGTGTTTCTAAACCTCTGTAGTGTGGGAGAAATACATTTCTAAAATGTGGCTTGAACTCATTTTTTTGGCTTTCTGAATTTGAAAACCAGTTTGAGGGCTGAGGTCACAGTGGAAATAACTATCACAGGAGAAAAACTCTGCTGAGACAACTGAGCTTCTGATCTCACTAGTGACAAAACTTGTTAGAATTGGCACAGTGTAGTTTTCAATTCCTGGCCTATTAAATTAGGTCTTGGGGTCACAGTATGTATCCTGGTATATACTGATTAGGCTAATACTCTTCTGTTATTTTTAGTGTATAATAGCTGACACATGAGACTTTATATTGTGTTACAAGCATGAAGAGGGTACTAATTGTCCTCAGATGATCTATGGAAGAAATATTAGTCTGCCAAGAGATCCCAGCCATAGAGTAAGCTGAATTTAAACCAGCCACCTGCTGAACTCTGGATATGTTAGCTTAGCTTTTGTTTTATGCTTTTTAGAAGCAGCGTTACTTTTAGGTGGTGGCTTTTAAAATGTTAAGTCAAATATAGAAAGAGTCTGATTAGGAGAAGCTGTTGCTTTGTGAGGAAACATAGACAACTGATTGCAAGGTTGTTGTTTCTGGGAGTTGTGGTTGTGTTGATTCTCCTGCTCACTACAGAGTCAAATACTTATTATTTCAAGAGTACTTCTCTTTCATCAGGATAGACAAGGTGTTTTCTCCTTGTGAAGTTTTGTAAAGTTGTGGTATTTAAGGGAGATAATTATAAAATGTAAGATCGTAAAGCTGACGGCTTCATTCCTTACTCAAGATAGTCAGAAACTACCACTATAGATTTTTATATCTATATATACACACACACTTGGAACTGAAGTCTCCCTTTATACTGCATTCTTCTGCATGGGTAGACTGCATCTAGTTGTCCTGTGTTAAATGAATTAGCATAACTCTTGTGCTTAAGAGCAGATGTGACTACAAACTGATGTAAACAAATGTGGCAGAGCAGTTTGAAATTTACAGTAGGTCAACTTCATGAACTTTAGCAAACTCTTTTCATTACTTCAAATTGGGTACTTTTTCAATGTTTCATGATACTGAGATTAAAGAATGGCATATTAGTTGGCCCCTCCATTTGCAGTTCATTTCCTGATCTTCTCAGTATGGCAAACGGCAAGCTTACTGATACATCATGTTACTGTAGCAAATAGTGGTCTGCTACTAGAAGTACACAAAAGTGAAACAAAAATATGCACTTGCAATGTGATAATTGCCAAAACCACCTCTTTTCAAGCAACATGTGTAGAGTAAGGATCTAGAAGTTAGATCTCCTGTCTCTTGGTGAGCTTTTCTAATTCTGACACATGTAAATCACACATGTAGACAATGTCTTGTAAAGCAGCACATCTTGATTGCTGGAATGAACTAGCAGTGCAGGTTTTCCAGCTGTGGAGTGCCTCATTAGGCTGTATAGGCTTCTGCAGATTTTTAGGGGGCATTGCATTATAAGATGGTAAAACAGTAGCTTTTAGCTGTCCATGAACCCCATGACATATGCTTATTTGCTTGAGACTGACAGTAGTCTCAGTTCACTGCCTTTACTTCTTCAAGCTAAATTACTTGTCACTGCTGGATTCTGAGTTTGAAATCACTGTTTGGTGGCATGAGACTTCACTAAGCTACTTAATGCATCATTGATCCAATTATACTAATTGGCTTTCTGATCAGAGCAAGATAGGTATAACAGCATTATTTTTCAATGCCTCTTTAGAAAATACATTTTAATGGGAAGGCTGAATAGTAGTAAGACTTAAATGAAAAACATCTGAGTGGTTTTTTTTGAGTGTGTTACCATGTCATGGTGATAAGAGCTCAAACTTAGATAACATCTTGAAATGGATAAGATCTGTCTGATTTTTTTCTTTAGGGGCTGTATCTGAACTATTAATAATGTTTAAAACTGTAATCAAATGAGAATGTTTTGAATCAAGTTTCAAGTGTCTATTGGAATTGCTACTCTTACAATAGTGACAAGACTTTAATACAGTACTCAGGATTCAGGTTCTCACTACATTTTGCTTAGAATTTAACTTCATACACTCCATTTTTTTATGTATATGTTAAGATTGTCACTTCTATAGGGAAAAAAATCTAATACTGCTCTGAAATTGTCTTAACATTTTTTTCTGCCTAAACAATATGATATTAAAAGGCCTGAGGAGTTGCTCCAAAAAAGACATGGCAGAAGGCAATGCCTCTTTGCTACCATAAATTTGAACTAGAAATAAGCCTATACATAATTCTTACTTGTGATTTAAGTTTGTTAGATGCCAGGGAAATAAGTGAAGTCATTGACTGGAGTAGAGTTTCCACATGTTCTGATAATATATCTTCCTAAGTTCATGTGGGAGAAAGCAGATCCTATTTACTGTTGTTCCAGGTCACTTCCCATCTTGCGACAGTTTTGATTTGGTAGGCCAGCACCCAGTGACCCATTTTAACCATCATTGGGGAAGCATAAAGGTTGCACATAGAGTTGAAAATGGATGCAAAGAATTACTGAAGTGGCAGGGACACTTTGCACTAGACCAGGTTGCCTGGAGCCCCTATCAGCCTAGCCTTGAACACTTCCAGGGATGTGTCATCCACATCTGGATCTGTCTGCCTGTAGATAGCTCTTTCTTTCCATTGGTGACTAACAGCCAAATAACTTTGGCTGTTGATTTTGTGTGCAGGCTGTCAAATATATTAAATCTTGCTTTAAAAATTTTCATTTGTCCCAACTTATGCCATGTAGAAGAATAGGATAGAAATAAATATTAGGATGTCAGTATTTTCTAGGAGTAAGAATTTGGATTTGACTGGCTTTTTTGTTCCCCTAAGAAAAGACATTCAAATATGGAGAGAAGTATTCAACTCATGAAAACTTTTTAAGCCTTCTTACATTCTTCTGATACATTACCAGAATTCTATTATGCCTTGTCTTTCAGGAATCACATGATTAGACATGTGCTCGTCTCCCTGTGAATGATCAGTTTAAATGCTGTATGCTTACTTAGGGAGTAGCATGCTTAAACTTATATGGCTGATTTGAAAATTCTGGTTTATACTACTTGCTGCTCAGAATAGTATGTTGGTGACCTAAGCACCACTTGCTAGTGTACTTTCCCTTTCAGGTAAAGGGAAATTTGTATTGTTTCTGAGGCATGGTGGAGCCTATGGTGTGTTTTGATATTACTGCTAATCCTAAGCAGCCTGTGTCAGCAACAAGTAAGCCCATGCCTTGAACAAAAGCAGGTATTTTACATGACCTGAATAGGTGTTGACAGAGTAACATATGCTCTGTTGTAGAATAAATCTGTTTCCTTCAGATGCTGCTGTTTTTAACCAGTGCCAAGGTTTTACTCAATGACCAGCACTTGATGTGTAATGGGTTAATTTCCTGCAAGTCCCTGAGCTGCTGCAAGGGCTGCTTTACACAAGTAACTAGAAACTGTTCTCGTATTAATCAGATTTATTGCCTGGCTACTTTAAGAACACTTTGTTAAAAGTGACAACCCTTTTGACTGCTTATCTTTTTACTGGGCAGATCTAATAGATGCTGTTCAACTAACCTGTGTGAAGTCAGGCAAACATTCCAGTCCTGAGATTCAGACACTTGGTGGTAATGACCAGTGATTTTTAAACAAGTTTGCTGCAAACAGAACTTTCTTTCCCTGATATTGCACAAACATTCTGGATAAGGACCATTTGACAAGGTCCTAAAATAATTCTTGCTCCTTTCAAGCAAAATGTAGACCAATTCTATTGCTTAGTAGACGAGTTAATTTAGACCTTGCATTATGCTCCTGGTTTGACCTTCAGTGTATCTGGGAGTATTTCACCGCATCAATAACATTGAACTCCTTATGGCCTTCACACAAGGAGCTGGGTGTTCTTCAGAAAAACTTACATTCTAAGGCTGTTGAAAATCCAGTTAATTCTACTTTACTATGGAAAAAGGACAAAGTAAGCAAAACTGACAGTTGGTTATGTTTCCCCTTACTGAAAAGCTGTAAAAACTGATGGGAACTTTTTAATAGCAGTCTGTTATAAAGTTTCTTTTTTCAGAAGGACAGTGCCCTCAGTCCTGTATCTAAGCAGTGTGCTGTCTGATAACTCATCTTCAGATTTGTTTAGTCCCTCAGACCCTGAGAAATAGCTTTTGTGGTGCTATGTAATAGGACATAGAACAGTAGTAGCCCACATGAGGAGAAACAAATAACTTCTTGACTCTTGCTGAGGAATGGCTTAGGCTATTGTATTTCACCTGATGTAGGAATTATAGTACATCAGATGTGGTACATGTGATACATTGCACTTGTTGATGTTACCCATGGCCATGGTAACAAACTATATTGTGTGATCTTTCTCAGATTAGCTCCAGAGTGTCAACACTGGAAAAATCTAGAAGATGTCCTTGATTATTCAAGACCTGAGAAACCAGTGAAATAAAGCAAGCAGTCTTTCTTTTCTTTCCAGGCAGAGACATGTACTAGTGATCTGTTAATTTCCGGTAGTGTAGATGTTGGTCTGAGAGCAAGTATACTCTTGAATTTCTAGTGTTACAAATTTTTAGAGGTAAGCCACTCATTAACTTATTCTGGGTCATGCTCACAGTGTACATTTCTGCTTACTGTCAAAGGAGTGGCAAGCACTGCATTACTCATACTGTTTTGCTAAAACAAGTTAGACTCGTTGTAGTCTAAAAACATTTTTTTCTTCTCTGTGCCTTTAATGTGCTAGCTGATTTCTATAGACATGGGTAATATGACACCTTCTGTGCATAAACGTGTATTTATGTAGCTTATGCATGGAACAGGTGATGTCTGGTCCTCCAGGATACTTTGAAAACAAGAAAAGAAACCAATGGTAGAGAAGAACCTATGACTACATGTAAACAGGTTTTAGATGTGGATGATAGACTAACTAAATCTGCCTGAATTGTTTAGAGTTTGACTTTATGAAAGAGACAGAAATTGATTATGCTGACAGAGAAAAAATTTTACAGTGTTTACTCAAGACCCTCTGTTTAACCAGCTGGGCTGTTCCAGATAAGAACTTGCTTGTAGGTGTCTGTCATCATAACAGGACTAATTAAAAACTGTGGCCCAATAGTAATTGCATAACTGCAATTTATGAAACTTGATTTCTGTCTATAAAATAAGATTATTTAATCAGTCACTCTAAAAAAGGCAGTGTTAAAACAGAGCTATTAAGTTCTTGTATTAACTTTCAATTGTAGCTTATGTAAGAGCTCACCAGCTGAAAAATGGGGATTTTAATTCTCAAAATAGTATTGTCTTGACTGCATTTAAATAAATCAGGAGGAAACCCTTTTTTGTAAGATGGAACTTTTAATCCAATTAAAGGTCTCTATTTGGAACACAATATTCTGCTTATGAGAACATTTGTTTAGGGTGTTGGTGATTATGCTAAAATCATTTAGTGTTTGAAACCACATATAGAAGTGTGATTGTTTTGTAATCTTAATTAGAAAAGTAGATCAGGATTGCACCATTAATATTCTGTCTAGAGAGCTCTGAAGGATGGATTGAGAAAGCTTGGTGAATTTATGTTCTGCACTAATAGAGTAAAATATTTCTTAAGAAAAAGTGGTTTTGACAAAATGCCCTTTGACAGTCTTTACTATTCTTATTTGTTCTGTGCTATCATAGGTAGCTGAGGAGTAAGATTTTGCCTGACAGTCTTTTGGTAATGTAGGGAGCAGTCTGACTCTTGAAACAATGTTTTGGAAAACCTTGCATAGCTCTCAAGGTCTCTCAAGAAGAATATTGCTTCAAGCAGTTCCCATTCATTTATAGCTAATGAGTGTGTCTAACCTTTCTAACTGATTTTCTTAGGGCGGTGAGCATGCTCGAAGGTCCTCTCTTCTCAACAGCGATGAACTGTTGTCGTACTACTATGATGATGTGAGAACAGCTTATGATATTTTCCAAAGGGGTTTACAAGTATCAAGTAAGTCTAAAATTGAAGATAATATTTTAAGCATGGCAAGAACTACATATTTGAACTCCTTTGAAATGCAGTGGGGCATAGGGGATCTCTTGTCTAGCAATATGATGACTGTATTGGCTGTGAGTTTTCTTGAAGACAAATTAAACTGATAGCTTGTGAAACAGTTCTGTGAATAAAGCCTGTGCTGTATTCCTTGGCCTACCAGCCTTGTTGGCCTCCGTCCTTTCCCAGCTTCCTTTCCTGCACTCTTGAAAAAAACTAGTTAGTAATCTGAAGATGTCTGCTTAGAATCTAGGGACTTAACACAGAGAGTGGTGTCAGAACAGAGGAGCTGGAGTTAAATTCTGAGTAACTCTTATCTTTTTTAGATAATGGTCCATGTCTAGGTGTTAGAAAACCAAACCAGCCATATGAATGGATCTCCTATAAAGAGGTAAGCAGTCTCTAACTTAGCGCTAGATTTGCTTTTGCTTGCTGAGACCATTGATACAACATTCAGTAATGTGATATAACAAATCTGAATTATTTATAGATGTTTTAAAGTAGCAGCAGAATATTGCAGAAAGGTCCTAGTTCCTATTACAGTGTCTTAAGGGAGCAGCCTTAATGTGCAAGGGAAAGAATAAAAGAGCATCTCCCATGCTTGGTTTGTTAATCCCAAAAAAATCTGAAATAAAACTGCTATCTTGGCAGTCCTTAGCATCTCAGTGCTGAGTTATTTAGAACCTGGGCACCACCTCTGAAGAAGCTGTAGCTTTGAAGTAGGTTTCAGGGGCCCAGACTGCTACTAATTTGTGTGCTTGCTTCCAAGAGGCTCACTTTACACTAGAAGTTCTATATACAGGTGTTGTTTGAGCTTCCTGACAACTGGTCTCTGTAGTGCTGAATGATGGTTATATAGGATGCTAACAAATCTGCTTCTAACTAGCAGCGTGCTTCTTCTTGATCTCTGAAAATATCTGTATGCAAATCTCCATTAACAGCTGTGCATACTTAGCTTGTTCCTGATTTAATCAGTTGGTCTTCAAATTTGCATAAACCTTGCCTATTGCATACTGTTAAGGTCATTAAACACCTTCTGTGTTTAACAGACCTCACTTTTTTTCCCAAGGTGACCTTGCTGGGATTTTGTTAGGTGCAACCTCTTTTATTAAAGCTTTGCTGTTGGGGTCATGTGACTAACATGGTTTCAAGTCATGTGCTATATAGAAAGAGTTTAGAAAACTGCCTTCCCAAGCTTTGTTTATAGAACTAACTGGGTTTTGCCTCCTTGTTCTCCTGCTTTTTGAAGGGAGAAGTGCTATTCCCATAGGCACTGATTGAAGTAGAAGGATGGGATATGTAGTGCTTGTGATTAAGCAGAAATATTATGTTTAATCATTTCAGGGTCACTTCTTGGGTTTAACACAGATACAGCAAAACAGCCTTTTCTGTGCCAGCTTGTTACTTAACTGTATGCTTAACTTTTAAACTTACACTTAACACTTTCAAGTCTGACTGGATTAAATGTTTCTTCTGCTGCATATTGAGTGCAAGTGCAATAATTACAATCAGTGTGATGCAATGGCACTGCAATGTTTAGGTTATCAAAGTCGCAAAAGGCATCCAGAATATCCCAGAAAACTTCTCTCTCATTCATACCAACTAATAATTGTTGAGGAGAGTTTGCAATTATGAGCTTGTTTATATTTTTTTTGTCCAACCTCTTTTTTTGCCCCTCCAGGTTTCAGACAGAGCTGAGTGTGTGGGCTCTGCATTACTCCACCGAGGCTTCAAACCATCTCACATTCAGTATATAGGAATCTTTTCACAAAACAGACCTGAGGTAATTTTACTGACATTTTGTGTATTTGGGGTCTGGCCATTACTGAAATGGTCCACTCCTTTATCTCTTGGCTGTGTACTTCCCTGCTGAGAGCCTCTTTGGTGTCAGGAAAAGCCTAAAGGCTGATATTGTAGACCCATGTGCTGTAGACATGGCATCTTTTAGCTAATAACCAAAAGTGGGAGTTGACACAATGGTTAGTGTCTTATATGGTTGTTTTGGTTTGGTTTTTTTGCTCCCAGACCTAAATGCAGAAGGCCAGAGAGCAAAAAAAGAATCAGAGAACTCAGAAGAACTTAACTCTATCTTCTGATTTCCAGGTTATAGAGGTGGCTTGTTTAATGGGAAGCAAATGTAGTTCTTAGTGAATGTAAACAGTACTTGGTTTCTCTTAAAAAATAATATTAGAGAACCAAGATAGGTGAAAGTGACAGCAAGTCACAAGGAGGTGTTTAAACCTTTAAAACAAAAAGGAACACTTAGTGATTAAATATTTGGACAAAAAGATGAGCTAAGATGATAATTCTATTTCTGCCTGAGGCACTGGGTACAAAGATTCTGGGAGGGAAAACTACTGCTGGAGGCAAAACTTGGAAATTAATTTATTAAAAATGGGCAGAAAGACTGAAGGTGACATAAAGATGATCACCTGACACATCTATGGGGATATTCAGGTCGATAGTACCTATCCATTTTAATCCAGAAGTGGTTCTAGATTGCCTTTTCTAAAAATACTATGAAATATTCAGTAAGTATGTATTTTCTAGACTGGTTCATCAAATCTGTTTAATAGGACTGAGTTTCTCTAATCTAGGTTTATGTGTTAAGTAGCTTGAGCTAGTACTTGCTGCATTAAGCTAGTTTAATGTAAACCTATATTAAGACAGGGTACTGGTTCTTAATCTTTGTCAAAAGGATGCTGTCCCTCTTGATTAAACACTCCCATTTGTGTTTGCCATTATCAAAGGACATCTACAGTTCTGACAGGGTTAGAAGTGTCTTGGTCTCTTGTTGTCACTAAAATGCAAGCTGTGTGACAGGTGACTTTGGCTTCATTCTTCCTCTTTCAGCCTACACCCCAAGAAAACCCTGAGCTCTTGGGTTTTCCTGCTGGAATTCCCTTTCTAACAGCTTTATTTCTGTAATAAAAAAAAGGCTGGAATATATTCAACTGGGAAACTGTTGAGTAACGTGGGGTTACAGACTCTGTGGTTCAGTTTCCTGTGCATAGAGCATGATGAACTGGAAGTAAAAAAGGGAGACAGTTGTTTTTGTTGTGCCAGTTTCAATTGTTTCTTTATAGACCTTTGGGTGCAAAGTCTCTGCTGGGTTAGTGAATTTTCTGGAGGCAAGCATGGAAGTGTGGTTTGTTCTTGGATCACAGAGATAAAATGCTGAAGTTTCCTTGCTTTGAGTTGGGTCAGGAATGAGCTGAAAACACTTGTTTAAACCAGCAGTTTTAAATCTGGGATTTTCCCTGCTCAGGACAACTGGATGGGTGTTGTGACATCCCAAACATAACCACTAATCCAGACAGGAGAAAATGTGAAGGGTTTTTTTTGTGTGAAATGATTCACATTTGTTATTTCAGGGAACAGCTGCTGGGGAAATCCCCTAATGGGGAAAATCCTAGCAACTTACTCGCTTAAATATGAAAAAACCAAACTTGGATTTGTAAATAGAACTATTACTTTCTTTGAGTTTCTGAAAAACAGTCATCTCTTCTGGAAATTAGGCGGTTTTGTTTTGGATTGAGAAAAAACACAACAGAAATACAGTTTCCCCCAAAAGATCAGAGCCATGTCAGAAGAGAAACTGGAAGTCTGACTGTTGTTTATATTCAGTACTAGTTGCTTGCTTGGGCTTTGAGAGAATTCAAGTGCCAGGGTTTGATATTATATTTACTCTTAATTTTAGAAGCAAAATGGGGAAAAAAAGGCATCTTGATAGCCCAGAAAATAAAGATGCTGATTGTACCATTGAGATTGATGGTGTGCAAGAGTTGTTGGAGGCTGCAACAGGAAGCTTTTATCATTGTGTGCAGCTTCTGAAGTCTCACTGTAGTAGACCCCCACCCTATTAAAATAACTATTAAACTTCTGGCTGCTGAACAGCAGCACAGCTGCCCCCTTGTTACACGTCCTGGAGGGTCCTGGAGGATGCTGTTCAAGAACTCTTCAGTGGATCCTTTCGTGGTATTATAAATGTGCCTGCTTAGACTTACCAGTATGTGTAATATCTTCATGGAAGTCTAGTTACCTGTTAGCTGGCCTTGTACTAGTTTTATAAGAACTCTTTTTGGGCAAGAGAGGTACAACTTGCCCGTTGCATGAATGGTCTCAGAAAAATTTCCTGTGTTTAAGTCTGTCTTAATCAATAGAGTACTTTGGGAAACTGGCCCCTAATAAATAGTTTGTAAAACTGAGATTTGACAACTTTAACATAGTCTCTAATAGATATTTTATGGAATAATTAGCTGAATCATGTTTAAACATTCTTTTTAGAAAGACTTGTCCAAGTGAGCTGTGTCTTACTAGTTTCCTTGTTAGAGTTTAAATGAGAGTCTTTCTTGGAGGTCTGTTACAGTAAGAAAAACACAGTGACTTTGATTTCTTCTCTTTGTGCAGTGGGTCATCATTGAACAGGGATGCTATGCATACTCCATGGTGGTGGTGCCACTCTATGATACACTGGGAGCTGAAGCTATTACATACATTGTGAACAAAGGTAGGACACTCTCAGTAGTTCAGCAGCTGAATAGATGATGACAGATCTGACTGAGGGCAGAACTGTAACCTTCTTTGGAAAAGTCTTCCATTGCAACATACTTCAGTATGTATGGATCTAGTCTAAACTGAACTTGTCATGTTCATAATATAGTTCTTTTTCATCAGCTGACTTGTCATTGGTTTTCTGTGACAAACCTGACAAGGCCAAACTTCTGCTAACCAGTGTGGAAAAGGGAGAAACTCCAATACTCAACACCATTGTTGTCATGGAGTCTTTTGGTGTGGATCTTGTGGAACGTGGCAAAAAGTGTGGTGTGGAAGTCTTCAGCATGAGAGAAATAGAGGTAAGAATGCTTAACCTGCTTAACTGCTTTCATCCCATTTACTTGTGATGAATTAGTTTCAAAATACTTAACTATTTCATGGATTGAAGTTTACACAAAAATATAAAAACTAATAGGAGGAAAACAACTTGCTAATGGTATTTCATAATGCTCAAAGTATAGAAGTGGATAAGCCAAGATGATAGAATGAAAGCTTATTAGCATAGTCCAAGATTGAACACTAGATCTGAGTGTTAAGGCTTGCCCATGTGAAGCATAATGTGATAATTATATACTGTGGCTGGTATTTCAGAAGTTTCTTATTTCAAGAAGAGCCTGTGTAGGTTTTGGTTTTGTGGAAAGTGGCATTTTCCCTGTACACTGAATCTACAAGGTGTTTGCTGGGGCAGAAGGAAAATGTCAGTTAGCTTTTTACAGGATAAGGTTATGGTGGTACAGGGCAATGGAACTTCCAGCTTTTGAAAGTAGAAGCCATTTTGATTAACCACCTGATGTCCAAGTCTCTGTTTTGCTTGTAGTTTATTTTGTCTGCAGAGATCTCTTATGCAAGTTTATTTCATAACTTCACTCATTTGGAGAACCCTTTCCCAGAATCAAATTGCATTAAGTACATCTTTACTGTGAGATTATGAAACTGGGTTTAAACTGGTTTCAGCTGTAGTTCTGATGAAGGCTTGGCTCACTAGGCTTTGAGTATCTCCAGAAAAACATGCTCGTCTTGTGCAGGTGTCAGTAACTGGTGTGAAAGGCCTCATTTCAGTGAACTTGTTTTCATAGCAGTTAAAACAGCTATGTTAATAGGGCCACCTTCTGGTAAAGATACAAAAATGTCAGCATGCCTTCTTTCCAAATAAGATTGACTGTATTGAAGCTAACTGGCTTCAGTAAGAGTGCCAGGTTAAAATGGGGCTAAAAAGATGAAATGGGGCTAGAGTTAAGTCACTTGTAGCTTACTGGCCAGAGGGTTGGATTCAACTTAGAAAGAGTGGCCCAACTGTGAGTTGTTAGACTAAATTCAGCTTCTTTCCTTGAGCTGAACTGCAGTTTTTGACAGAGGAAAATGCTTTTCACTGGATGTTCTAGCTATGGAAAAACAAAACTGAGAGTGAATGTTGTTTTTACATAAGATATTTGTATGCTTAACTAGTGACTTTCAGTAGTACCATGCAGCTCTTACTGCATTAATGCAAACATCAAGTAATAGGTGTTCCAAGAGCCTTTTGTTTAAGTCTCTGAAGAGAAGTTAGAGGCAAATATAAATATTTCTAATAGTGCTTCAGGGAACAGTAAAGTTTTGTCACTTGTTTTTTTTTAAGGGGGTAGAGACTCTTAGTGTCTCCTGAAAGGTAACTATGAGCTGTTTAGGATCTTAGATCAGAACAGAATGACTATTTCTAGCTTTAAGTAGTTGTTTTCTGGATTTCTGTTTTGAGCTTGCTTAGCTGTGCGTGGGTTACATGAACTGTTCCTCCATGTATCCCCTACAAGCAATCAATTCAGTTTCTGATGCCTGGTATCTGTATGTATCATATGGTTACTTGTAGCTGAGGGTGAGAAAATGGCTCTTAAACAGAAAGAGATGGTGGAGTTTTGTTCTAAGAGATCAAAACAAGGTTCTGGATATCTTAGCTGTATATTCAGTAAATCCCAGATTTTACTCAAAGCAGGTTGTAGGGAGGTACTGAGTTTAGGGTGGTACTTGAAATGGAGGTGCTGTTTTGAGCAGACAGCTGTGTTGCCATAGTGGTAAATCTTTGCATAATGCACCCTTGCAAAAAGGCAAGCCTACAGGTATGGAAATGTTAACTGTGTTTCCAGACATTCCCTTTGTCTTAAACCTCCTTGGGTAAATCCAAGAGGTACATCATGCTAAAGATGTCTAGGGCACAAAGGAATGCATATGCTATTACTGTGTACTTGAAATGTAAAGGCAGTGGTGAAATTGATGTCTGTCCTCAAAGGGTGCTTTCCAAAGCTACTTACAAAGCAGGTCCTCTTTAACTTGCATAAGCCCTTAAGATTGTGTTGTTTCTAGTCTTAAATAGGCATGACAGTAGTAAGTCTTGGTTTGAAACTTTAAAGCTCATAGATACTGAACTCTGGCTTGCAAATATTTCCTCTTACTTGCTATATCCTCAGTGGTAAAAGGATGTTTGGCATCCTTTCCCTTCTGCCTAAAGAACCCTAACATTAGTGGTCAGGTCTGAGTAACTGAAGAGGGAGAAGGATTCTGGATCAGAGTTTCTCCTGTGTAAAAGGAGTACAAACCAGCAATGGAACTCAGTCTTCCTTGTCACAAGCAGTGGTAGAGGTGCTTGCTGAGATGAATCTTGCTTCATTTATTCAATAATTGTTAGCAGCACATCTTCTGCATGAAGTATAGGATTGAGTGTCTGTTATCTTATTATAACCTTGAGCTTCCCCAGTGAGTGACTTCTAGTTTATTAGCTGGAGAAAAACACTGTGAGTTAGATAAGTTACCACTTTTGTCTTTGTAGAACATGGTAGTAATTCTATATATTTTTAAAATGTCCTGTAAAGCCTTTGTCACCCTTACAATAACCACAGAATCACAGAATGGTTTGAGTTGGAAGGAACCTTAAAGATCTAGTTCCCACCCACCATCCCATGGGCAGGGATGCCACCCATAGACACTGGTTTGCTAA
This sequence comes from Rhipidura dahli, assembly GCA_013399225.1. Taxonomy (NCBI): domain Eukaryota; kingdom Metazoa; phylum Chordata; class Aves; order Passeriformes; family Rhipiduridae; genus Rhipidura; species Rhipidura dahli. The sequence goes on from VXAC01007672.1 coordinate 591,069, forward strand.
ACAAAATGCCTTAACAAAGTCTAAATAATGAAGGACTATAGTGTTTAGTAATGCTTGATAAATTTAAAGCAACAAAGTTACATGCTTATGTCTAAACTCTCTCTCTTCTCTCCTTTCTGTAGGAGCTAGGAAGAGCACACAGGCAAAAACCTATGGTAAGTGTGAAATTGATTCAAGTGACAATGTGAAGCTGCTTAGCGTTCTTTAGATCAAACTAGCAAATCTCCCCATCTTCCATAGCTCAGAAGTAACACTAGTATCCTGATGTTTTGTCTAGGAAAATATTTTTCCTTGCTATCTTAACCATACTAATACTTTCTTAACTCTCATAGCCTCCAAAGCCAGAAGATCTAGCAGTCATCTGTTTCACCAGTGGAACAACAGGTACATCTCATTATATTATGTAGAATTTATTATTCTGTATGTGCAAAATTAATTCAGAATCCCTCCTACTTTTTTTTTTCCAAGACTTACCCTCGCTGCTGCACCTTTTTGGCAAGTAGTAGCTGGGGTAGTGTTATGATAAGGTTCCCTTTGTTTTTTTTTATTTTGTTTTCCCCATTTGTCAATACAGAGTTGCAGTATTGGGGGGTGGAGATGTTACATTTTTGGGCTTGGAAATGAATTAAATACTGAATTTGTGTTTACATAATAATAAGGGCTATGTATCAGACTTCAGACTATCGATTCTTCCATAGTCTTTTTTTGTACTTTATCAGCAAAATTGTTCCAAAGGTCTAAGCAACCTTGCTGTAAGACCAAACAGTTTAGATGTCACTCACTTGACATTTGTGAGTTAATACCCACTGACATGGAGCATAAGGAAAGAATACAGCAGCAAGCTGCATCTCTAAAACAGATCAAGAAAAGAAATAAATCCGGATTTGGTAGCTGCATCTTCACAGAAGAGTTGAATTTTGAATAAGAAACATGTCCAAAAACATGGCATTTTCTCAGGGCTTTGGGCTCCTTAAAAAATTATAAGACTTCATCACAAACTTGTTACTTAATTGTTGACAGCTGTTCTTGATGGTGTTTTGTTTAATTGATACACAAAGAAATGTATTAATATCAAAGAATGCTATCAGATTTGTTTTGCCCACTGCTAGCTTCACTTTAAGGATCTAAATTTCACTGTTGAATCCTGATGTCCTTCTTCCTTAGGAAACCCTAAAGGAGCTATGATCACTCATCAAAACATAGTCAGCAATGCTTCAGCTTTTGTGAAAACTACAGAGGTAAACTGTAAAAATAAACATTGTGGACTTGCTTGAAGAGAAATAATCTCATAAGTAAACCAAACATTGAAATCTCTAACTTTGATCTTAAATTTTAGTAAGATCCAAGTGAAAACGCAACTTGACAGCACTCTGTGCCCACTAGTCAGAAGTCAGTGTTTACTGGTTATGCTGTCGCAGTCAGGAAACTGACACATTTCCAATCTGTTCTGATGTAAGCAAAGTGGTACCATAATCCTCATGTGAATGTACATGATATTGTGCCATGGGCTTACAGTGTATCTCATTAGTGCAAGGAAAGCTGTTTTTAAATTAAGCAACTTGTCTTACAGTTAGCTCATGTAAAGCACTTTTGAGATCAGCCGTAGGGTAAATTAGCGAAATGAACTTCCTAATCTAAGATGAAAGTGTATTTTCTCAAACCAATAGTATTTTAACCTTTTATGTCCCCCTGCCCTCCCAATATATGTCATAGAACTCTCTGTGGCTTCTATTAGAATTTATTTCTCTTCATACTCTTATGAATAATAAATTGTAATAATCTTCTGCTCTGCATCTTTACTCATGCTAGAAAGTCATTGCTGTAATCTTTTTAATGAAAAAAAAGACAATGCAGCTTCATTACAAACAAAACTAAAGCAGGGGTTGTGCTCTAGAGTTTAGGTGCTAGATTTCACTGTTGTGTTTAACTTAGGCAAAATAGAGAATTGATGAAAATTAAACTTCTGCTAACACTTCCAGAAAACATTCATGCCTTCCTCTGATGATGTTCTGATATCATTCCTGCCCCTGGCTCATATGTTTGAGAGGATTGTTGAGGTAAGCATCTGTTTGTTTTACTGAATTATTGAGAAGCTTACTTTTCTTACAGAATGCATGCAGGTGATTCATGCTCTTCCTTCTTGACTCTTGCAAATGTGTGTGAAAGCTTGAAATAAGGTTCAGGAAAGCAATGTCCCATAAACAGTGCATAGTGAACACTAGACAATTGGTTTTCATGCCAAAATATAAATTGGTTTCCATGCCAAAATATATTAGAGCTAGGGTTAATAACAAACTGGTTTACTCGAATGTGAGACCATCTCTTAGCACATGTACACTGCCTAGAAATTCCCTGCAATATAATTAGTGCTTTATTAAAAACCCATGCCATTCTTTAGTCTGCAAACTTCAAAAATTCATTTTATAACGATGCATCATGTTTGCTTACACAAAACTAATTTTAAGTTGGTTGAACTTACCATTGCTTCCAAGAAATTTCAGTAAAAAGGAAGGGATTTTTTTTCAGTGGAATTTTCTCTCAGGAAGTGGCTTTTCAAGCCATTTCAATGACAAACTTTAAAGTTCTCTTGGATCACTCGTTTTGCCATATAGCAAAATCTGAGGCTTATTTTTTGAGAATGAAAGGGCTAAGGTTGTCTGGCAGTCTTGAAGACCTCTGAGCCCATGTTGGGTGTTATGCATTATTGAATGGGTGGAGTTCCCTTGTGCCTCTACAATATGTAAGATGTTCAGGTGTTAAATAACTGCACTTGTTGAAGTTGAATTAACACCTCTTCCTTAGGTGAGATTGCAAATACATGTGTTGAAGTTTTATAGAGGGAACATCCATGAAAGCATGAAAATGCATATGAAGCCAGAAATTGTTGTATGACTTCTGTTAGGAATGCTAAGTTTTCTACTGAAAGTGTGTGTATATAATATATACATTAAAAAATGTATATATTCATATGTATATCATTTAAAGATATATATGTGTCTATGTTACAAAGATTTGGAATAGTGCATATCTGAGGAATGCCCTTGGGCATTCAGCACTTTTTCTTCCTGGTAACCTTGGTATCAGTTATACCTCAGTGTCTTTACTCCCCTGTCTTGCACCAGAACATACAAGCTCTGTAGGTAACAGCTCTGCTCTTGATTATACAGTAGAAACAGGATGGGTACTTGTATTTTAAAGGACAAAATGAAAAGAGTTTTTGGATTGCAGTATTCCTCTGCTGTCTGAGGCCTGTACAAAATAGCTGGTATATCTGCATAAGGAAATTAACTAAGAACATTACTGGTAGAGAGGAGAAAAGATTTCTTGCTGTTTGGGGTAGAGATGAACACAGACTCTGTGAGAACCAGTCTTTAGATTAAAGTTGATGTTCCTTGTTTTTGGCATTGTGTGGAAGTTAGAGGGTCAATGAACTTGACTTGACAAATATGTTCCCACCTAGTAAAGACAGTTGCTGCTCAGTCCATATGGATTGATACATTTGCTCCTTTTAGTAGATGGTGGCAAAACACAGGTGGAGGAGGAAAGTGACATTTTAGCATGTCTCATGCAGCAAATAAGAGGGTGGATAGTAGGGAATGAGGGAGTAGGTGTTATGGAGTGAGTGGGAGAAATAAAAGCAGGTAGATATAAACACAAGGAGAGGAGAGATGTTAAAAAGTTTAAAAGATAGAAAAATAAAGGGGGGATGTAAGGTAGGTGGTGAAGCTTCTAGACTTTTAGCTTCTAGACAGAAAATACAGAATAGGATTAAGTCTGCCTACCTTTGTGTAGGTCTGAAGTGATGCAGAAATAAGCTCTGTCTCTGCTATAATCTTCTAAAGAGCATCTTGATCACCTAAGAACAAGTCCTCTGCTCACATGAGTCCTGTGAAATCAGAAGGAGAACCAGAGTACAAGGAATGGAAATGAAGTAGCATAAGGCAGAAATCCTCACTGGAATAGTAAATAGCATGTGTTGACTATAAATACAGAATTTTTAGGTATAAAGCAGGGGACAAACAGAGGTCTGATATTTTTAAATAAGCTTGTTAAATATTTCAAATGGAGACGTTCTGCTTTTCAGTCTTTTTGCTACGTCTTGAGTCACTGGCATTGCCTTATTTGACCAACTGCCCTTTTTGGGTAGGGGCTTTTGTGCTAAGCTTGAAAGTCTGGTTTGCATATGCCAGACATGTCTTGCTACTTGGTCTTTCTAGTGCCCTCTTACAGTGTGAGAATGCTGCAAAACTAGTCCAGAAGTTGAGAGAATTTAAGGTGGATCTACACTGCATAGGATTGCCATACATACAGAGCTGGAACACATTGTACCTCCTGTGTTTTCAGAGTGTTTACTTTTTTTCTTACAGTGTGTGGTTCTGTGCCATGGAGCCCGGATAGGATTCTTTCAAGGGGATATCAGACTACTAATGGATGACCTAAAAACACTGCAGCCAACTGTATTTCCTGTAGTACCAAGACTGTTGAACAGAATGTTTGACAAGGTAAGTTTACAGGCATGAGTCCAGTCCTGTGCAGGCTTTTAAGAGACTCCATAAAGTTTGTGCTGCCAGAGTAGGAGTAACTACTATGCCCTGGGATATTAAATTGGCATGCTAACAAATGTATGTATCTCTTTCTAAAAGAGCTGAAAATGCAGGGAATAGTACTGGTTGCATTAAAACACTTTCAGGCAGCGAATACTAGTGTTCAAAAGTCTGACTAGGAGACTTGATTCTCTCTGTCTTGATTAATGACTTAGTGTTTTGCTCTGAGCAAGTTATTTGAGTCTAGTCTACAACATGAAAATGAGGCTTGGCATCTGCATGCCACCACGCTTTTAGCATCTGACTCATGGAGTGGAATTTGCAAAGCAAGGTCAGGTGTTTGCTTATGTTTGCATGGACACATACAAATTTCCTACATGGCAGCCAGTGTGTCCTAGCTGGGAAAACTGTAAACCACCCTGCTGGGAGTGCTGGGGAGGTGTGTCAGTACCCCCACTCTCCTGTGTGTGCTGCTTGCCTGCTCAGGGTCATCTGAGATGGGAATTTGAAAGTAGATTCCTTCCTGAACTTCAGGTTTTAACTGGCCTTTTGCATGTGGGTGACTGACTCCTTTTAGGATACAACCAGGGGAGCTAAAGGGTATAATAAATCCTGTGACTGCTAAAGAAATGGCAGAGCTGTCTGTGCTGTCTTAGCCAGGACATTTCTCTGATCATGAACTAGAGGAACACCAAGTAACACAAGGTTCTGTTTGGCTCAGAAACAACTTGTGCAGTTGGAATCCATTTGGAGGGGAGGAAAACCTGAGACCATGTTTAGTACTTAAAATGTAGCTCCTCATTCTGCTCACATATGCTCTGCTGGAATTTGAGAAGGAAAGTCAAAGCTTGGGACTTTGTTCTCATTATTTCCTCTTGCTTGTTTAGTCTGGTGCTCTGAGGCTTCCACCATTTCAACCTCACCTACCCTTGCACCAGCCTAGCATGTGAAGCCAGCAGGTTGGGGAATTGGCTTGGCAGGGGGCCATAAGGCTGCAGTCTGCATACTTTGAGTCATAATGCTGAGTCTTCCTCTTTCCAAATGAGTATACTAATGTGTGGGTTGCTCTTGAGTCTGCTCTCTGGCTTCCTGAGAGCAAATAGAGGGAACATTTGAAAAGTGATCTAAAGTGCAAATTTGAATATGCAAGGCAGATCTCCATTTGGTCTTTGTGAAGTGACCTGCATCTCCTCGCAATAGTCCATGTTACATTATGTATCATGATAGGGTGCTTTTCAGAAAATGATGAGGATTATGCTCAATTTGAATTTTGATGATACTAGAATAGAGAAGTAAAACATCCATTTTCATTCTTACATTTTAATGAAGAAATTATGCATTGAAACAACATCATGGAGTTTGATGGATATCAATAATTAGTTAAGTGCTGATTTCAACTCTTGAACTGAGGTCAAAATAATGCACAAGTATTTCTTACTAGAATTAAGATTCCTGTCAATAAAGGTTGTTTTAATTTATTTGGTTTTCATTGCTAAGAGTCTCTATGCATGCATATGTAAGGAAAAGGGAATGGTGGTCTATGAGGATTCTAACCATAGTCTTTTTTAATAGATTTTTGGGCAGGCAGATACTTCATTAAAGAGGTGGCTGCTGGATTTTGCTTCCAAGAGGAAAGAAGCAGAACTCAGAAGTGGTATAGTTAGAAATAACAGCTTCTGGGATAAAGTCATCTTCCGCAAAATACAGGTATGCTTGAAAGCCTCTGAGCTGAAGTGTGCAATTGTTGAATTTCATAGGTTCATATGGTTCATATTTCATAGGAATATAATCTGGTATGGCTTTTTCACTGATTAAATACTACCTGGCTACTCAGAGAAAAAATCAGAGCTGTCTTTTTATTTTCAACCTCATTTTTTCAATTCCCTTAGTTCTCCCATAGTATCAGCTAACTGTATTAAGGAAGTCACTCTGAAACAGTCTGGTGCTTCTGTCTTGCCACTTTGAAAGCAAACACTGTCCTTCTGAAGAAAGAATGCTAAGTATGACACAGTGCCACCTGTAGCCCCCATTGTCTTCTCCCTGTTGGTCACTAGTAAGTTATGCCTGCTATCATATCTGACACTCACTTGCTATGGCCTTAACTTTGGCTGTACAATATGCCCATGTGGCTGCTTTTTATAGCATTCAGGATGTATGAGAAGCTGATACGAGGCAGTTAAAAATAAAGCCATCACTGTAAGGCCATGGCTTGAGCTCTTTTTGGCAGAGTCTGCATTGCAGTGACACCATAGTCTGTATAGATACTGTATGTTTGAGATCCCGTATCTTCCAGCCATTAATGATACTAAAAACACTGCAAGAAACATTCTGCTTGCAATAGCAGACTAAACTTTTACTCTCTAACATTTGTGGGTGGCACTGTAAGTGAAGAGTGGCTAAGGGCATCATAGAAGGTGACTCTTGAAATAGTTCTAAAATGCTTTTGGTGTCCACAGTATCTTGTGTCTATTGTAGGCAAGTTTGGGAGGAAAAGTAAGGCTGATGATCACAGGAGCAGCACCTGTGTCTGCAAGTGTACTGACCTTCCTGAGAGCAGCTCTTGGCTGTCAGGTGAGTTGCCTGGCCTTAGTCCTAATACCTAAATATTTTAATATCCATCTCCTTTTTTAGAGTTTTTCTAGCAGTCTGATTATATGGATAACTCTTTCTGGTATTCTTGGAGACTAGACAAGTGCATGCTCTTTTCCCAAGCTTCTCTAAGTCCCATGAAGTTTCCATATTTATCCCAAAGTCTTTTAACTGAAGTAACCAGCTGACCTGTCTTAGAGGAAGGATTTTTTTGATGGTCTGCAGTAAGCAATAAATTATATACTTGATTTAAGTTTCTGGAGTTTGCCTTGCTTACAGAAGTATTTGTAACCACTGTAGAAAATCTAATAGTGTGATGATATTGTAGTGTTGCTGTTTTGAAGATGAGGCTGGGGTGAATCAGATTGCACACATTGCATTTATCTTCAGAGCTTCTCCAAAGTGTATGCTTTTGGAGGTAAAATTTGAACAACAGTGGCATAGAACAAATGTGTTAAAATTAACTAAATTTAAAGGATAGAAAACAAAAATACTCTCAAATATCAGGCTTTCATAATTTCTTTAAGTTTTTCAGTAGTGGGCTGGTGTAACAATGCATTTTGCACAGAAAAGGGAAGCCTGTCTTTGTGTATAACAATCACAGAGCTCTGATGGGCCATAGGGATTCTATTTCTGGCTGTCTCAGACAAAACTATTTTTAAATTATGTGAATGAAGTCACTACTAGTGCTATGGTTCTTCATTTCTTTCTTGCTTCCTCTGCTGTTTTCTGTTTTAATCTAAACAGGTGTCACATGCTGTGTGAGACTTTGAGTAGATATTGAACTGAAGGTGGAATATTAGCACTTAAAATTGTGTCTTGTGATAAAACTAATAAATCAGGGGATCTTTTTAGAAGATGCTGAGGGTTTTGGTACACTCAAGTTTAAACAATTAGAAGAAAAGAAACAAAATTAATTGCTTTTTAATGAAGAAACTTTGTGTTGAAAAGTAATGGTTTTAGATTATATTTTGATTTCACCTTCTAGTTCTATGAAGGTTATGGACAGACTGAATGTACAGCTGGATGCTCCCTGTCATTGCCTGGTGACTGGACAGCAGGTATGACGTTCAGCTTTCTACCTCTCTGTTAAATTTCAGGGTCCTGAAATCTTTAGGGGTCCCTGGTCTCTTTATTTAATCTTTAGTAACCCCTATCATGAAGGATATGATTAGTTTTCTTCAAGTGAAATAAAAGAAGTTTTGAAGTGATCCCTTGATGTTTCTATATCTAAATAGCTATGAATGTTCAGTAATTCAAACTTCTAATAGGATTTGTTCTTGTAAGTTGAAGTAGATTTAGGAGAAGGGAGGTCATAGTATTAACTTGTAGTTTCTATCAAACAGGAATCTTCTGTGTATAAAGGCAGGCTGGAAATACTAATGGCATTTTTTGGTGTTGGAATCAACAGTCTCTGCTTCCCTCAGCTGTTACATCTCTAGTTCCCTAACTGAAATAATATTGCTAATTGAAACTAGTGGGGCTTCTACTACTTAAATATCTCTGTAGAGTGAGGATCCTGATCATAAGAAAAAGCAAGCCTGAGTACATAGTTCAGCTTGTAACATTCTTAGGGATATCTGAGAATTTAATGTTTCAGTCCTGGCAAATTTAAGCTACCAGAAATCAGTTTTCAGTCTTTCTTCAGTGTGCAAGCAGCTTATTTTTTTCAGAATCTGACTAAAAAGCATCAGGCTATTGAAGTGTTACTCTGTTTAATAGGTCATGTTGGAGCACCAATGCCATGCAATATAATCAAGCTTGTTGATGTACAAGAAATGAATTACTCAGCTGCCAAAGGAGAGGGTGAGGTAAGTAATTTCAGAAAGTCAGTATGAGCCTCTTGGGAAATCTTGGAAAATGGTTCTTTTGTTCCTGAAATAACTGAGTTTAGTAGAAGTGCTAAACATGGCCTGCTACCTAAAATCTAAGATGTCTGCGTGCAGTATCAGTTACTGATTCACAGAAGCAAACCAGGAAATAGTAAATTGGAGGGGAGAAGAAACAGCTTATGTAGTAATCTGTTATCCCACAGGTTAACAGGTGGTTATATGACCATGCATAAGGCTGTATGACCAAGGCAACATCTTCCAGCTGTGGAATAGCTGGGAGGTGTAGCCACCTCATACTGTAGTTACCCTTCAGCAGAATGCTCGCAGAGGGCTTCCCTCCCACTCCACTGCCACAGGCCAGAGAGCAGCTGATGCATGTAGCCACTCACCCAGCTTGTGATGTGTGAGATGAGGTAATTTAAAGTGGCTGGAAACTTCTAAGAGAAACAGAGATCAAGTGCCATGAAGGCTGCTCATGATTTGTGGTGCCCACCTGCACATTTTTCTGATTTTTTTTATGCAGTCTGCACAAATTGAACACATTTTTTACAAATTGTATTTTGAGGACCCAGCTTTATATGTGATGCTATATGCTGTCTTTTAAAATATTGTTTTGAAGTAAAATATACACAGATTTAACTCTGTGTATATACTTTGAACAGATGTTCATATAGTAATCTATTTTCCCCAAGCCTCAAAAGCAGATTAACTGTGGTGTCTTTCATATGCTTTTGAGAGGCTGTCAGGGCAGTTGGGGGAGTGAGAAATTAAAAGTAGCTTAAGCAAGCAACTAATTTGTGGCTACAAAGGATTTATAATCTTTATTTGTTTTGGCTGTAATTTGTATGAGACTAGAGGCAAATCATTGGGCTTTAATTCCCAGAAATACTCAAGGATTTAGTTGGTCTTGGTGATGGGAGACTGCTTGCAGGTGGAGAACAATGTCAAAATTCTTCTGTCGTGCATATGACTCCATATTCAGGCTTCATCAATAATTTTTGCTTCACTTTCAGTGTACTCTTAAAGCTTGGTCTGCTAGAGGAATTTAGTATAAATTCTTAAAATGAGAAATAGTTAAATAGTTTTTAAAACAAAATAACTCCTAAAAGTGTTTTAACATGCACTTAATGTGAAAGTTTGGTGCATTAGGAGTTACTTTGGACTTGAATAAAAATGTTAGCACCTTAATATATCAGGTGCTGTTCTTAGTCTTTCTTTAACTTCCTCAGTATAAACTAGTCTAAATACTACAAAAAGGTGTTGTAACTTGCTTCACAGCACTCGAAACCCATGGCTATGGAATTGGCTCTCCTTATCCATTTGCCTAAAATAAATATTCCCCCTTATTTTCTGCTTTTCATCTGAGTTAAACATTTCTAGTCCCCTTCTGAGAGTAAGCTTTCAATATTCTCTGCTCTGTCAAGCCTTGCTTTTCACTTTTGCCAGTTATCACTGTTCAAGAATAAGTTTGTGACTAGAATTATATATAAGCACATGCAGATGAGGTCTCAGTGCCAGATAGCAGGATACAGATAAATGGTTGGCTTCCCTACTGGGAAAAGCTGTCACCTGCTGCCTTCTTGTGATTGTAGGAGTCATGAAAAATTAACGTTTGATCGGTCAGTCTTTAGCTTGACTGGGACATGTAGAGTTCTCTTTTATTCATATCCTTCCAGATAAGTTCTGTTTTATAAACAAATGACTTGGTTTGTAAAATATGACTTTGATTTGGTCTCAAGTTTGGTACTGTTTCCATGAGGTCATCAGAACCCTCACCAATACTCTGATCTCCCTCCTATTGACAACATCTCATGTTCATTGTATTGTAGTTCACCAGCATGCTGGGTAGGCACTGAAAATATGTGGGATGAGTTTTTCAAGAATCAGTTGCTAGACTGCATTAGTAATTCCTTCTAGTCTAATTTTTGGACAACAAATTGGCCATTTGTTTGATACACAACTTTTCTTTTCCCTGCTAGTTTTAGCACAATGCCCCTGCTGTTTACCAAAGCTGAATTGAACATGTTGCCAGGCTGAGAGATAGCATTTCTGGATCTAGCAAAATTTTTTCACATAAATAAATAAAACCAAATTTTTTCTGATAAGTTCCAATGACTCAAATAGCAGGTAGGAACACTGCTGCTAGAATGGAAGAGAATAGATCATTCCAATTGCTTTTTTATTGTATTTCATACCAATGGAAAATGTCAGGTCTCTAAAAACCATGAGTAGAAATTTTTGTACAAACACAAATTTCCTCTTGCGTTTTTAATGGGGGTTAAGAACCATTGGAAAAAGCATTTGTTGCTAGTAGTGATTGTTAACTTTCCTTCATAGTAGCATTTATTAATAAATGGCTCTTTCCAGGTGTGTGTTAAAGGGCTAAATGTGTTTCGTGGCTATTTGAAAGATCCAGAAAAAACGGCGGAGGCTCTGGACAAAGATGGCTGGCTTCACACGGGAGATATTGGGAAATGGCTACCAGTAAGTTAACTTACATAGCTGGAATGGTAGTTGCATAGTTATGAGCAGGAATTTAATAAATATATTAGAGAACACTTGGTATTGAACAGACTTAGTTAGGTGAAAGACAAGAATTTGTGGAAAATTACTGTTGTAGCTAAATCTGTGTACTTGGGGCTAAAAAAGTATTGACAGTGCCAGTTCTGAGGCTTGCACCAGTTGAGATGAGATGGATACATAAACTATTTTCTTCTACCATTAGTTTGACAGTTCTCTGGCTCTAGCACAGTTTTACTGTGCCAGTGTGGCATGCCTAAGCTGTGTAGATTGGTTTTTCACTTGATGTGCCTCCTCTGAGTGAAAGTTATTTCTGTCAACAGAATGGTACGTTGAAGATCATTGACCGGAAAAAGCACATATTTAAACTAGCCCAGGGAGAGTACATAGCACCAGAGAAAATAGAGAATGTGTATCTGAGATGTGAGGCTCTTGCACAGGTGTTTGTCCATGGAGAGAGCTTGCAGGTAAGCATGTTTCAGGTAATTTTTTAAATTAATGCAAAAGGAGACTGGAGAAGAGTCTTTCTTCCTTCTGCCCACCTCAGACTTTGGGACTGAAATTTAAATTTTTATCTTAAATTTTTATTGTTACACATTTTGGTTCTAATTGGATTCTAGCAGTTACAAAGCATGTTTCTGGATTTAATTTCAGACCAGGTAGTGGAACTGAACTAGTTTGTATATTAATGATTGAATATAAATTGCTAACAGTGTGCAGGGGGAAAACCCAACAAACAAACAAAAACCAAACCAAACCCCCGCACACCAAGAAAGAACCTGGATGTCTTTGGAGTTTTCAAGTGTAAAGAGAAATATGGGTCTTAAGAGTAGTTCTTTTAGTTCAGCTTCTGAACTGCACTCTTGTGTTCAGGTAGTAGAAAGCTGCTGACTTGACAGCAGGATCTGAAATGCTCCCCAAAGCCTAGCTGACTAATAAGAAATGTGTAGCAACTAAAGTGTTGACTTGAGAATTTTTGTCAAGCTTTTTTCTTTTTTTTAGGCCTTCTTAGTAGCTGTTGTGGTACCTGATCCTGATACTTTGCACAACTGGGCCAAGAAAAAGGGATTTGAAGGCTCCTATCAAGAGCTATGCAAAAACAAGGTAAGGCTTATCTAACTGAACAGTTAGCTGTTCTGCATCAATTTCTTCAAGTTGATGCTTATGCAAGCATGAAGCTACACAATGTATTTCTGTATCCACAGGATGTAAAAAAACACATTCTGGAAGACATGGTGAGAGTTGGGAAAGAATCTGGTTTGAAGTCATTTGAACAGGTATGATGCTTGTGAGAACCAAATACCTAATTCTTTAAACTTCTCAACATCAACATGATCTGATTCTCCAGAAACTGCTTTTAATTTCTGTCTGGAAAACTTCTCAAGTGAAAGGCTTAATGATGTTTGGGCAAGTTTTTAATAGTTTTGTCTATTCCAAGGAATACAGCTTGGCTAGTAACTTTTTATTTTCCAGGTGAAAGACATTTTCCTGCACAATGAAATGTTTTCTATTGAAAACGGGCTGTTGACACCAACACTGAAGGCAAAGAGACCAGAACTGCGAAAATACTTCCAGTCACAGATAGATGAACTCTATGCTAATGCCAAAATGTAATTGTGAATGGAATGAGGAAAGTGGCACATGTCTGTCTACTGTTGGCCTTCATATCTGTATTTTGACTACAGCAAAAATAGGGAAGGAAACTGTGCAATCATTAACTTGTACAAAAATGGGTACTTGCCATAGGAACATTGAAGAAATGGAACACTGCCTTACTGTCAAGTTGTGTTGCATACTGTTTTTATGGTGACCTACAATTTCCAAAAAGAGCCTTAACTATAAATGGTAACTATATGTAAGTTATTTAATATTTCCTTGGTCAAAAATGGGACTCACCTTCACCAAGGAACTAAGGTTTTATTGCCAGCATGTTTGCTGTCTGCAGTGTGTTTTGCAGTTGTCAGTTCCACAAAGGATTTGGCAGCTTTGAAAATGCCTCTAAGTATCTTGCATCCTCAGAAAAATTACTTAATCTGTTCAAAAAAACCCCACCACCCAACCACAAAAAAACCCAAACCTTTACAGTTGCATAGCTTGTATCACCTCTTTTGTTAGTCCCAATATTAACTGGGGCAAGGCATCTGAGCTGTATCTCCCTTCTACATCTGCAGCCAGTGATGAGATGTACTTCTATAAGGTAGCAGTCAGCACTCCACACAAAGAAGACTGATGAAGTTCCTCAGAGTAAGTCTGCATACGGTGGTTCTGCACTGTGTGGATGCAGTTCGTTCAGCAAGTGTAGCCTCTGCTGCGTTACCATGATTCTGGAGTGGTGCCAGCCCTGCAAATGGGCAAATCCCAACTCTGACAAGAACACTAAAGACCTAAAAACCAAATCAGGAGGCTGGGCTATGCTAACAGTCAGGGTAAACGTTGCACCTGTACTAGCCACTTGTTTCCCTGTAATGAACTTGTATTTAAAATGCATTTTATAGAAATGCGCCAGGCCCTCTGTAAGTGGAAGAGCTTCTGACATAACCTCTGTTTTCTGTGCTTTATGTTTGAGCCACTGAGTATTCTTCACTGAATAGCAAAATAGGTCAGGTAGAATGTTTTTGCCTGATGCTTTGCAGCAGTTGGAATTATTTATGTTCTATGCCAACAGAACTGTGTGTTGGCCCAGAACAGGTTTGTTCAGGGATAAAAACCTAATTCCCAGATAAATTGCAAAATAATAACTAGTTATCTTTTGTTTGAAAAATCAGCAGAAATAAGCCTTATTACAGCATAAGTCTTTTGCTATCCTTAACAGAGTTGGTTTTGCATTAACATTCATTGCTGTTTTTTGAAAACATGGATATATGTAAAATACAAGCACAACAAGGTTTGCACTAAGATTTGTGTGTGATTGTAATGCACTACTCTGTAGCATAATTTCATACGTGTATGCAATTCAGGTACACAAATCCAAGTCAACTGTTAGAGCAGTAGTTTGTTACATTGAAATTCAAATGTTTGCTTAGTGTTGGCTATTTCTATGTTTTATAAAACCAAAACAATTTTCAAAACCAATGAAGGAAACCAAAATAAATATTTCTGCATTTCAGTGCTGTGATGTGTTTGTTTATCAAGGAAAAATGCTGCTGACTAACAATCCCAGGTGTAATATTCTAACGGACAAGCTGTAAAATTCCACTGCTACAGACATACTAAATACCGTATAAAGACTGGTTGTTTACACTTCTACTTCTGGAAAGTGACTTTTCATTTTTAAGGTATTGGCCAGTATTTGTACGAAAGAGATGCTGTTGTATGTAACTTGCTTTTTCAGTACATTACTAAACAAGCAAATCTTTAAATTTTTTGTCTTTTTCTTGACAGTTGTGTTCTTTCCATCACCTCAAAGGACTTGAACTTGAATGAAAGATGGAGTTTTCTGAAACTATTATCAGCTTCTGGGTGGTAGTGGGTTCCTTATTCCTACCCTCACACCATGCGTTGGTTTAAGTCAGGGGTATGGTATGAAAGATTTCAGGGGCAGAGTTACCAGAGCAGGGGAGATGAAGCACCACCACGAGGCCACTGTTTAAAGCTCCATGTGAATATAGATGACAGTGTGAGATTCTAAGCAAACCTCTGTTCCTACCCATTGTAGAGTTTCTCCTCTTAAGTAATTTTCTATGTTCCTCTATACATTTCTTCCACAGTGAAGAAAACCTAAACCAAATTTGTCACTTACTCAATAGCATATTCAGATTTGTGTATGCTGCTTGGAAAGACAGGGACATGTCACCACACCTCTCCTACTGGAGATATAGCTGAGAGTGATGAGACCTGGATCTAAGGTTTGTGTTCTTAACAACATTCTGTGGAAGAAACCTATCATTACACAAACCAAATTGTACTGTCTTTATCTGTGGCTCATGAGCAGGGGTGCTATAGCCAGCAAATTAGAAGTCTGAAGACAATGTGATTATTTCACTGTTTTAGCTTATTTGTCTGCTTAAAGCCAAAGGGGTGTGCGTGGGTGTCACCACCCTCGATGGATAAAGAGGTGTGGTATTACAAGGTCCCCTCCAACTGACAAGACTTGACATTGCTAAATCTCCTCTTAAGTGCCAGGGATGGAATTAAAAGTTTTCAAGCTCTAGCCGACTTTTCTTTTCCTTTTTTTTTTTTATTTTT
>VXAC01007672.1:606754-667495 GCA_013399225.1 Rhipidura dahli
TTTTTTGGCACGCTATTAAAGCAAGTACTATTTGTGCGCGGTTTAAATTGATTTCTTAACTGGTTTTGACCGTAGCTTTCATTTGATCTTGGCCGAAGCGATCTCTTCCGCTTGCTTTTCGAGATGCACAGCATCAGTTCAGGGAAAAGGGAGGGGAGAACAAAATAGGAAATTTTTGTGGTTTGCTTTTTTTATTTAATCAGAGTAATTACCAGAACCCCAGGCAGGGGAGTGGTGGGTGAATGAATTTTTGGGAACCCAGAGCCGCCTCCGTGCCCCGGGGCGGGGCTGTGGCTGCGCTGTCCCGCTTCCCGTTCCGCCCGGCGGCTCCGCCCCGCGCCTCCCCTTCCTTCCCGCCCGCGGCGCGCGCGCTCCCGAAGGCGGCGGCGGTCGGGGGCTGCTCTGAGGGGACCCTGCGGGAGGGGACCCTGCGGGAGGGGAGCTGCGGCAGCCGAGCGAAGGTACGGCCGTGAGCTTTCTCCTTCATATGCCCGGCTCACTGACGCGTGCTGTGTGCATCCCGCCATCCATAAATCCGTACATAAATACAGAATCTCTACGTCGGTCTCGGCGTAGGAAGTAAGTTTTACTGCTTTTGAACTAAGCTGAGCAGGTTGAAGTAACAAAGAATATTTGGAAGTAACGAAGATTTCCCGTTTTCTCCCAAGTACAGACACAGAGAAAGCCGATTTGTATCGGGGACAGTTTTTCACTGCTTTATTCTCGGTTTTGTATTCAGCAGCATATCCTGAGAAGCGAAATGTCCTCAAAGAAGAAAGTAAAGAAGAATCATACCAGCTCTAAGCTAGAGGTAAGTTTTGTTAGGTTGGGCAGGCTTCAAACAGCCCGTATTCTGCAGTGTTCAGAGGAGAGCAAGGAAGGCGGTGAGGGCCGTGAGAGGAAGCCGTGGGAGGAGTGGCTCCGGTCACTCGGTCTCTTCAGCTGGAGACTGAGGGGAAACCTCATCGCGGTCTCAGCGTCCTCCCCAGGCCATTGCGGGGCAGACACTGATCTCTTCCGTCCGGTGACCAGTGACAGGACCAAAGGGAGCGGCGTGAAAGCTGTGCCGGGGAGGTTTAGATTGCCTATTAGAAAAACATTCTTCACCTGGAGGACTCCCTGCGGGAGATCGGGACCCTCGTACCACGAACCAATATGATTTTTGCAAGAGCCCCTTTATTGTTTACAGTATACTGTTCTTACACGTTGCTGCTGCTGTAGTTCACACGATCACGCATGACCCGATTGGGTGTCTATGCTGTCCGTGCTCTGCATGCACCTTTCAGAGACCCTGATTGGTTCCACTCCCAGATGGTGCAGTCCCTCTTTGTTTACTTTCTTGCTGTCTTGTTATCTCGTTCTCCAAACCGCTTCTCTCCCAATTTAGAACAGCTTACAGTTCTGTAACCTTGACGAATTCTTGAGCTCTGTGATATGGTAGCTGAGCATAACTTGTCTGGGGCCCATAACAGGATTTGAGTGCCTTGCAACAGCTCCCCAGGGAAGTGGTCACAGCACCAGCCTGACAGAGTTCAAGGACTGTTTGGACAATACTCCCAGGCACGTGGTGTGACTCCTGGGGTGTCCTGCGCAGGGCCTTGATGATCCTTGTGGGTCCCTTCCAGTGCAGGTTCTTCTGTGACTCTGCGTTGTATTAGTGTGCAGTCGGGGCGTTGTCTCTGGAGGTGGGTGCACGGGGTTAATGCAGGGCTTGCTTTGCACTGGGAACTGCTGTGCAGTCCCTGCTGGGGCAGGCTTGGGGTGCTGGCGTGGGAGTAGTACCAAATGGACCGTTGACTTTCAAACAGGAAAAAGTTTAAAAACAGTCTCATAAAAGAAGATTTATAGACAAAGTATTTGATGTGTATATTTGGTACCATAACAGAAATACTGGGGCAATGCCAAGCACTGGTAAAATTTAGAAGCTCCAGAAGTTGGGCTTTTCTGGTTATAATTCATCCCACAGGTACTCACAGAAATTTGTGAGGAAAGTCACTCACACGTGGTGTGAATGGCAGACAACTGTTTCCACAACTGTTTTGTAAACTGGTGTCATTCTCATCCTTTTGCCTAACAGAAGTGTCTCTGTAATCCTTTATTTATAAATTCTATTTTTGTATGAGAAGTTACACTATAGCTTTTCAGTTTCTTAAAGTGAAAGTAATTAAATTGGACAAGGATGGAAATTTATGTGATAGAGAATGAAAGAAGAAATACTTTAAAGCCTGAAAAGAAAAAGACTACAGATCTTAGAAACCAAGTATAAGAATGTTATAAGATTTCTACGCTTGTACGCTTTTATGAAATGAGACAAAGCTTGCGTGAAACACACTATTAAATAGCACAATATACAGGTTTTATACCATCACTTCTCTTACAGGAAAAAACCCATAACCTGAGATAAAAATGTGCTTCAAATCCTTATGCCATAGCTCAGGAGTCAGTATGGTTCTGGTTAAATGTATTTCTAGCCAAATGGTCTTGAAAGTCATTGTCGTATTTAAGCTGCTGTACACTCAAAAAAGCTTGATAAACTGGTTCTTAATTTTTTACCCATCCAGGAGCACAAAGCCAATTCCAGTCTTCGCTGGAAATCAGTTCCTCTTGAGGAACCAGATGTCTCAAGGATATTGAAGGTAGCAGGAACAAATCATCTTGAGGAGCTTGATGATTCCTTTGGTTAGTATTAACTTGAATGTCATTTAAGGTATGCTTTTCACAAACCAACCACATGGGCAAAATACTTCAGTGCTTACCTAGGAAAAGGTTTTGGTTCTTTGCAAGAGAAAGTAGTGGATAGGAGAGACAGACGGGACTTTGTGTTACTTTCCATAATTTAGGAAGTAACAAGAATAGTGCTGCAGTATGTGCAAATGGAAGTCAGTGGAAAAATACTGGCTATTTCAACTTTATAGTCTGAATTGTAGAATTTCACATACCGAAATATTGCAGTTGTGTAGGAACTTACAGTTAAAAACCCAAGTTCAATATCTTAACTTATTCTTTACTAAATTATACAAACTATGAAGTGAAATTTTGGCCATTGTAAGAGTGCAGCAAGCTTGGACATTCTCAGGGATGTCATTCTGCCACTTTCAAATGTTACTTAAAAGAATAACATCAAACTGTACGATTTTTGGTGAAGGAGTAAAACCACTTCCAGGCTTTGTATTGGACTTGTGTAATGAAGCCTCAGTACACAGGAAGAGAATCAATTTAGATGGAGTAGATGGTCTTGTGTGGAGTCCTCTGTTGTATCTATCTGTATATATGTGTTTGGATTTTTTTGAAAAACAGTGTAATTAGAAACTGTAGGGAAAATGTTAAGAGCTGTTTCTCAACTGTAATAGTTATTACTGTGAGAAAATTGTGGAAATACAAGTGTGGCTACTAGGAACAGCATTGAAAATGAGCTATAAAAAACAAATCAGCAAAGGGGTTGTTTATAAGGCAAGGCTGCGAAATTATAAACACTTTTCCTTATTTCTGTGGTATGTATTTAGTCTATAAAAAGGATTCCCTCTGACAGTAATGTAAACTAACAAGTTTTTCAGCAATATGCTTGAAAAAAGAAATTTATACTATGGAAGGCGTGCTAAAACCTTAAATTTCTCAGAGGTCTAATCTATTTTGGTAGCTACCTTCAAGAATTCTACATTTACAAATATTCTTTAGCAGCAGCCTTCTTATAGCATTCAGTAAAGCAGCTTAAAATCTATAATTAGAAAAAGGAAAGCAGTTGATTTAATGTGTAGAAGGTTTAATGTCTGCCATAGCAAAGAGACACTTGAAACAAACTGTACCAAGTATTTGGCTTGCTTTATGCCATGAGTACATGCTGAGCTACCTTTGGTTTGGGTTTGTAAAGAAGTAGCAGGTGAATAGGTACAGAAACCATGAAACTTCTCACTGTATATTTTTTCATTATCCTTAAATAATATTTGTAACGAGAACTGCCTTTTTATTAGTTAGCAAACCACAACTATTCTAAATAAATGCTTAATGGCAGGCAGTGCTCTTTGCCTTAAAAGATGGGAGAGGTGTTCATTCAGTTTATTTTCTGTTCTTTACAGATCACCCTTTGCACAGTACTGCTGTGGATGCTTACGGAGAGGAACATTCACAAAACACGTCACTCAGTTGTTCTTCAGCACCACAAAGGCAAAATACAGACAGAAGGTCTGATGAAAAAAAATTAAAATTGTCAGCATTTAATTTAATCTTTAGATATTTAGTTTAAAAGGGGAAAATGTTCCAGTTAAATCATATGCAACAAAGAAAATTATGTTTAAATACTTTAATTCAAAATTTATGTATTTCTCATCTGTTAAATCAAATTTGCTTTCATAGAAGTCGTGTGAGACACAGCTGTACAGAATGCTTCCCAAAACACAAGGTTTTGGTGTGCATGCAGTGGAAGATCATTCTTACTCTGAGGGTAGTAGTGTGTGTTTTTCTCTCCCCAGTAAAAAAACGCGTCACTCAAAGCCTTCCAATGGTGATGCTCAGAAATTGAACACGGCCGATGCTGGAGAGGAACCCCTTAAGGAGACCGTGGTACAGAAAAAGGTACATGAGTATTATCAGTCAATTTAATTGTAGTTCACTTCATGCCATGCTTGCATTAGAGGGTTGGGGGAGAGGAAGACCTTCAGTTTGTTTCTTAGTAATGCCTTAGTACTTCACTGTGTCCAAAATAAACAATCCTCAGAGTATTCCTGTGAGATGGCCACGTGAAGTGCTTAAAGCTACAAGTCATTATATCAGCAAGGAATATAACAGCCAGGTGTTCCTGGATCCTGTAGCATATTCTCTTGCTCATTTGGGACTATGTTCTTCCCTTGTGTCAAATGTATTCTTTGTACCTAAAATATATGTTCTCAAGGAATGGCATACTCGGTAAAATACAAATCCTTTGTACTTTTTTGGTATTGAAGCAAAACAGACTTATGGGAAAAAGTACTATTGATAAAATTAATTTTGAATATGTGTTAGAATGAAAAGCCATTCAGTTTTGAATGAGTGTTTTGCCACACTTACTCCACAATTAGTGTGAAATGCTTTTGACCCACTTAGCTGCCAGACATACAGGGGGACAAAACTGTCTTCAGGCTCAAAAAAGTAACCTATGATAAAAACAGCTGTGCAGGAGTTAGAAAAAGAGTTTTTTATGTATTGAAATTTATTGGGATTGTACACTCAGTACAGTGTGTTAGTCTTCCATCAGTAGGCTGGATGCCTGCAGCACTCTTGTGGAAGTGCTGTTGGTGTCACAAAGCAGTCAAAGTAGAGAAAGGATTGGGATGGGATGCAGGTGAGAAGGAAGGTGAGCAAGCACTATTGATCAAAGAAATGTTGATCCTGGGCAATGGCTGTGCTGAACTGAGGGTCCTTAAGCTGCTTAGGATGTCTGCAGCCCTGCTGCAGGGCCAGTGGCCAGTGCGGTCAGGCAGCTGCTGCAGGGTGACCACTGGGCTGGGATTGGTGAAACAGGTCAAAGGAAATGTTACTGATGTTTCAGCCAGGAAATGCATTCTGCCTAATTGCCATCTTTCAGGAGTTTAAATGAGAAAACAGGGTCTATTCTGGAAGTTAATCTGCTTTTCATACCACAGAAGACTGTGAATACTACTCAGTTCCAGAGAAAAAGGAAGCGGCCTTTAGAGGAGAGCACATCAGATCCTTCTGGTAAAGTAGACTTTTCAGAACTTCCGTATAGCTTTTCTTCATTCAAGAGCAAGTTTTTCAATGGTTTTAATTTCTGGAATGTAGTAACATGGTGCTTCTAGAAATGTGAAATTTTAATTTCAGTGCTGGTATAGACCCCTATTTGATCCCCATGGTTTGCATCCCTGGATTTGCCTATTCCTCCCCTGGAGGTGTAAAGCATAGTTGTGCGTTATACCTGTAAGGCAGCCTGGTTCCCTTTGGAGGGAATCCTGGAAACCACAGCTGTGACACCTCTGTAACTGGTGTCAGTACATTCCTTGGTCTGGAAGCCTGGAGCAGCAGCTGTGGGGCAGAACTTGGAGTGCCCCTGCCTGCAGTGTGGGTGCAGCTGTCGGTATAAAGACCCTTGAGACGGGGAGCTTCACAACAGTGGCATTTTCCAATAGAAAGAAATTGTCTCCTGTGCCATCTTGCTTCCTTTGAACAGAACCCAATCATGTTTTAGTACTAGATTTAGATTGGGGAGTGGGAAGAAACATGGTTTAACTTTTAGTGTAATTGGTTAATAATGCTATTGCAAAGTTTAAAGAAATATAATTTGTAGTGGGTTTTTGAAGCATATATGGTGATAGTAAAAGAATGTATACAAATACAAAAGCTCATGAGTCTTTGAGTAATGTAAGTTGCAAATTCAGGCCAATAGTTTTTTAACACAAAAAATCACATTTGCAGTACACTATATAGTTTATTACTTAGTTTATTGATGTGTTCCTGGGCTTGCTTGAATCAATAAAGAAAAACAATTAAGTTACATATCATTGATCATCCCAGATAAATCTATCATAGTTTCTCAGCCAAAGACAGATGAACTAGTTCCTATATCCCTCTTCTCAAATTTCATGTTAAAATATTTATAACTTTTAGATGGTCATTTTGATGGTGGGCACAATAGTTTTTCAGTTGTTTTACAATGTGTACCTGAACTGTGCAATGCTTATGTTTATTCTGCTGTTCCAGTGGATAGCTCACATTCTCTACAGCTTTGGTGCCCCAAAGATCTGAAAAGATCTCCTGGAGATATTACAGAACTGGATGTTGTTCTGGCTGAAGTTGAGAAGATAGCTGCAAATTACAGGTAAATATTCTATTTTCCCATGACTGGATATTTAAAGTTTTAAAAAGAAATCCCTGTGTTTATGCTAATGGACTGTCCTTGAGGGAACCAGTATTGCATGGTTATGTTCTGATGTTAATTATTATTAAGTTTCTATGATAAAAATGTTTCTTCACATGTGATCTTGACATGATCTCAAGGGATTTCATATTTTTCCAAACATGAGCAGCACATCTCAGCTGATATTTTTCAAGGTAGAAATGAAGCTATTGCTAGTATGTGAAAAACCTGCAGTTGTCTAGCTGCTTAACTTTGGGTTTTATTTGTTACTCAGAGGAAGGGTTTTGGATGGGATTTCCCCTTTACTAAATCAAATGGGTTGTGTTTTGTCCCTCTGACTTCTCCAGACAAAGCATAGAATCAAACATTTGCAGAAAGGCTATCAATGACTTCTCTTCTGCTTTCAAGGACCAAATCACTGATCTTGTAAGTACACCAGAAATAGAATCAATTTTGTGGTCAAAATACCTATGGTTTTATATTGCCCTTTACACATTCATTTTACAAGCTATAGAAGTTTCCAATCTCTTGTCAGTATAAATAACATGAAAACACCATTTATTGTGTGCCAGTTATGATTGGCTGCCTCTGTGCAGGCTTTCACAATTGCCTTTAGACAAAGCACTGCTGTCATGCAAGCACTTTGCAAAATTGTCACCTTTTGAGAATAGGGAAGCATCCAATAATCCCGAAGTGTTTGTCATATCTAAATCATTATGTAGTAAAACTGGTGAACTGCTTAATTTAAATGAGCATACAGCTATGTCAGACACTGTTTAAAAGCTCATGGACTTGGGTTTTAAAAGGTTGATGATTTCGATTTTCTGCTGTCTCAGTGACTTCTGAGTAAGGCCTCTAACATAGTCCAGGGGAAATCATGCTTTTTTAATTAAAATTTTGAACATAACTAAATGTAAGATATTCCAGAACTATCTGGACACAATCCTGTACCACATGCTCTAGGATGACCCTGCTTCAGCAGGGAGGCTGGACCAGAAGACCCACTGTGGTCCCTTACAACCTGAGCAATTCTGTGATTCTGGATAAGCTTGTGGGCTGGAAAGATTAAGGTGATTATGATGAGTAAAATTAACTCAGAACTTGGCAGGAGTTGTGCCAAGTACAATGGGTAAGTATTAAAGCTATAGTTCTGAGAGGTTCAATTACAAGTAACAAGTGTTAGAATTACCAGATTTATACATCCGTATAAAGATAAATTAAGATAGGTAGTAATTGGTACAAGGAGTATGGCTTGCACTAACTCCTTTTGTGCAACAGTTTTTCTCTGGTATGAGGAGAGAGGAAAGAACCAATGCACAACCAGTGATGTCCCTTTGAACCAGGGTTGGCTTTTTAAACAGCTTGTTATGTTATTCCAGAGTAATTCTTGCAATCATGTTTTTAGGAGGATAGTGATGAACTTAAGATCCATAGTCAATCTGTAATTCTTCTTCTCTGTAGATAGCAGGAGTCCAAGAATTAAAGAACATTAAGAAAAAGAATGCTAAGGTAAATGCATACATATCACTACATTGTACAGCATACAGTTGTGGGCATTGAAATGTCAAAAACTTGACTGGAAGAAATAAAGTAATTGACAAAAGGTGTGTTGTACTCAGAATCAACTGCACAAGTAGAGGTTGGGGAACCACCAGAGGTTTTTGGAAAAGCTCTGAGTAAATGTGGTGGATTGCAAACTCCATATGTATACTGCTGTACAGTGTGAAAAGAAGGAATGCATATTGGGATGGGTAAGATCTATGCATGTCAGTTACTCTTGGCTTCTTGGTTTGTTTTTTTTCCAATGAGCAATGGTGAGGCCTCTGGAGAGCCAGTTAAATAATGAGAGCTAACCTTAAAGAAACATAAATGAATATAAAATTTAGGAGAGTAGCAAAGATAGCAACCTGTGAGGAAGAATTGTATTGCTTAATTTAAAGGAGGGAAGTCTCAGGCAACTGCATTCCCTAAACAGATGCACAGTTTTTGTTCAAAGGAAGACTGTTCCTCTCTTCATTCAGAGCAAGCAGTAATTCACTGAAAATGCAGCAGGAGTGTTGACAGGAGGAGGCACTAATGTAAGGGCAGAAAAACACTGCAGTGGTTTCATCAGGGAGAAGTGAATGCCCTACAGAAGAGAGATTTACCAGCAGTTTAGGCACTGTCTGGATTTTTGCCCAAATTAACATCTTCTGCAAAATTTTCAATGGCAAAATAGCTTTAATGGCTTTTAACTTTTTAAATAAAGTCAACATAAAGCTTATCCTGGGAAGTAGCAATTAATATGCTAAAGTCTTGTTGACTTGAGGTGATAGGGTAAGCTGCTCTGCATGTAAAATGAAAATCTTAATACGCACCTAGCATTCACAGCCACTCAAATTTATCCTTAGTTTGCCTCTTAGCCATTTGTTTAAAATTAAATTTTTAGTTGCTAAGTTTAAGTTTATGATCAGTTTTGGGTGTTCCTTTTTCTTATAATTGTATGTTATAGTAAAGAAAGTTTACTTAGTTATGGCAATCATCCTGAACATATATTCATATTAATTTGCATTTTTAAAACTAAAACCTCCTAGAGTTGATAATGTTTGAAATCAAAATACTTGTAAATCCAGTGTTTCTTAAGAGAAATTTTGGGGGGAGATTAGAGTTTGACCTTTTAAACAGCTTTAAAGTTTTTAGTAAAATACAGCAGTTTATCAGGTCTGATATCTTAGAATCTTCCACAATGAGAATATGCATAAAACCTCAGATAGAAAAAAGGCAATGAAATTTTAGTTGTTTGCCTTTGAAGTTTTAGAAACTGTTTCACAGACTTTTTTCACTGTTTGTTTCAGGCAATAACAAACATCAAAAAGAAAAGGCAGCAACTGGTGCAACTCAGAGAAGAGCTAATTGGGTGTGTTTCCAACGATGCAAAATAATAGCCTGAAGAACTTAAGGAGTCTTGTATTTTGTAACTTGGAAGGGAAAGTAACTTTTTTGTTATTTCCTTTTATTTTAATGAAACTACTGCTGTCTTGCTTTTTGTTTTTACAAAAGCTCATGATAACCTCTCCTTTACATACTTTAGTTGCCTAGACAGTCATTCTTGCAAGTTCTATTAGATAATTAGTTACTGGAGGGTGCTTCACACCATGTGTTCATAGGCAGAACACCAGAGTTATGATTTGAATTGCAAAAGTGCTGAATCATAAATTTAAAAAGTTAATACAGAGGACTTTTTTGGTTCTGAGGTGGGAGATTGTATTTCACCTCTGCAGTTTGGCAGGGGTAGCTCTTAGTACATGGTTTGTGTCCTTCTCATGTGGCCACACAATTCCCCTTCTCTAACTTGGCATTAATCTTAAGTGTCATTTAGATGCACACCACAGGAATTATGTTCTTTGGAAGAACCATTAGACTTGCCCAAATCCCTCGGGTTGCTAGTGACAAGCTTTATACTGAAGCTGCATTTAACATACACCTTGTAAGGTAACTCTGTAGGCTCTGTAAAACTGTGGGCTTGGATCCACAAGAACAGCATGAAAACCTTTTCTCTATAGCCATGAGAGGCATTTTTCTTTGTAGTACTGTGGACAAATTCTGCTCAGAGAACTGTTTGAAGTCAAAATGGTTTGAGCTCCCTCCCAGACTGAAAGCTGCCTATGCTTTTTTAGATGATGTGTTTTAATCCTTTGATCATTTTAAGAAACCTTTTTTTCTGCAATGCTATTGGATGAAAATTGCTGTTGGTGCTCAGTTTTTGAAGTGCTACTTCAGTGGATCGAGCACTCCAGCTTATTTAGCAGAGGAGTAGGTAGTTTTTAGACCCTGGATATGCTTCAGCATAAGCACTGAACAACTGAGCTTGCAGGCAGGGGTGTGCAGAAGCTGAACACCTTGTATTTAAGAAACTATGCTTGAACAACTTACACACTTAAGAAGGAGTGGCAGCATTGTCAGACTCAAAAGAGAGGTTTGGGTCTTTCTGGTAGATTTGGACTCATGCCCCTGTTTAAGTAATATGCTTGTTTTGGTTAAACACTACCCTGTAGTAACCTGTTTTGTATTTCTGACCAACCTTTAAGAATTCCTTCAGAGGAAACAGGGTCATAGTTAGTCATGCAATAAATATGCAGATGCCAGCATCAAAGTCTTGATCTTTTTTCAGAGCTGAACCACAACTAACACAACTACAAAGAGAATATGCTGAGGCAGAGGAAAGGAAATCTTCCTTGAGGCAAACAATTGAATTAATTACTGATTTAAAGGAGCTACGGCAAGACTGTTTGGATTATAGAGAAGAAAACCCAAAAGCAAAAGTGGTAGTAAGTACATACTCTGCATGTGTTTCAGTTTTATTAGTGATTTTATTTTAATTTATTAACATCTCTTAAGTAGCAATGTTTTGTTAATTGTCTTTGTGGAAGCAACTTGAGAATCACTGCTGAACTGTACTGTAGCATCTCACTCCTTTTTTTGGTCTCATGTTAGAAGCTGAAGTATTTCAGCCTTGCTCTCCATGTCCAGGAATTCAAAAGACATAGAAATGAGACAGTTGGCCTTAGCTGTAACTTTGTAATCAAAATTGAAGATTAACAGTGAGACAGAAGTAATTAATTTTTTCTGTTGTTATTGTTCATAAGTAGGGAAAGCTCTGGCACTTCCATGTAGGATATTTAATGCTAAGAACAGTGCTGGTATTTCGTGACCAGAGTAACTTCTCATGTAGCCTTAGAACTCGTTCCCATTGTACCCAGGCCCTGGTGTGGTATTTTCTGTGGACAAGGCTTACACGCCTGCTACACGTAAGGGAAATCCTCACATTTCAGAAGATGCTCTGATTTTGTTCACTTTTCAAAGTCATGTTGTGCCATTTTAGACAGAGGAAGAATAAATACTGATATGTAAGTGATCTTTCCAAGAGTTAAAAATGTTGCCTTGCAATTTTATTTCTTTATCAACAGTATGGAACTTCCAGCCTCCCTGCTCTTCTGGTGGAGTCTCGGAGAATTCTAGGAGCAGAAAAGCACTTTGAGAATATCAATATGAAACTGGAAGAGGCTCTGGCTGTACAAAAAGAGGAGAGATCAAAGAAAAATTAAGTGTCTTTTTAAGACTTTCTGACATTCAGTAGGAACAGTTATTAGAATTGTCAGTGCTTATTAAAGCTTATTTAAACATTTTACTCTTATTTTGTTTCAGTGTTTAAAAGAAGTCAATGACTTAAGATTGCATCTTTCTATTGTCACATAGTCTCAGAATATCAATGAAAGGAAATAGCAATCCCAGTTCACATAATAAAACTTTCCTGTACTCTGAACAATGTTGGGTGTTAATCTTGTGCTATTAAAGTAATCTTGAGAGGAATATAGTCGTAAAGAGAACACAGACTTTAGTTGAAAAAAGATGAATAGACAACTCTTTTTATTAAATTTGCATTTGAAATAAATTATTTAATCCGATTTATGGAAATGAAGAAGTCCGTTTTGTTGGCTTCTCAATAAAACTTGGACATACAACTAATAAAATAGAAACTGTACAGCAAAGAGCATTAAAAGTGCTAAGCTTGGAGCAGCAGTCATGATAATTTTTAGTCCAGTCCTCTTCAGCCCCCATGTAGTCTTCCATGACATCCTCATGCCTATTGAAGTTCACCCAGGCGCTCCATTCATTGTGTTACAGCTTTGGAGTGGTGTTTGTGCACTACCCCACAGGACCTTTGACACCAGCACACAACACACAAGTGTCATTCACTGCTGGCCAGGCCTGTGCTCAGCTGCCTTCTTTAGTGTAGCTATCTTCCCTCCTTAAAGCTTCCAAAAGAACTTCATCTGGGATTTCTTCCATGGCATAATTCAGACTATCGTCTGCAGCTTCAGCTAGTTCCACATCTTCAGCAGCTTCTAGGAAGCTGGCATCATCACTCGTGTTTTCCCACTCGCTGTCTGACAACAGGAAGTCTTGAGTCCAGCTGTTCTCTGGAGCTGCTGAGCTTTTTGACAAGGCATTAGAATGTGGATTCACTTTTCCTTCTGTGTGGCCCCTGTCATCCATTAGCATGGACTCTTCTTCCTTTGAGAAACAAGAACACTACTTACTCCATATGAAAATACCCTTCATACCTTTAAGTGCTCTGCAAGTGTGAAGCTTGTGCTGTCACACAGAATGGATGCTGCAGAAAGCTGGCCAACAGGACAAGGTCTGCCAGCATGTTCATGTGTACCCACATTAAGCTGTGGAAGCCTGTTTTAATAGTAGAACATGCATAACAAAATAAGGATGTTGTTTTCCTAGCACCATACAAGTAGCCTCTTGAATACAAAACAGCTGCTCTAGGGACCTCTTCTATACCACTCTTAACTGTGTGGAGCTCTCCCAGCAGACTGAGATGTTAGTGGGAATATCCAAGGACTTCCAGAGACACAAAAACTTGAGCATCTCAACAGGACAAAAACGTACCTCTTTGAAAAGAGATGGGAGGCATATCCCGGGTGGTAATGGAAAACCTAAATTAAATATAAGGTATTAATTAAAGTTAACATTCCAGAAAGTATTAAATATAATTGAGATCACAGGCTACTTACTTTGTGATTTGAAGTTTTGTTCTCTGCAGACAGGATCGTGACACTTTTGATACCAGACTTCATTCTTTAGATCTGCCAGAATCCTAAGAATGAAATGATTTGGGTTTTTTTGTAACAGAACATAAATGAAGCAAATTCATACAGTAGGAAACTAACACTAAATGAACAGATTTTGGTTGTCCTCAGCTATGCACATTGGCTTCATACTCTTGGCAGACTTACTACATACTTGTTTTGTATGATTTTTAGTAAAGTTCAGGTTTCTTAAGTTAAAATAAATAAATTTTTAAGACTAACATCTGAAAGTGAAATTTAGTCAACTTTGTTACATTAAGCTTGGAAGAAAAAGTCATCAAATTAAGATTAGCATATGGGACTTAACTGTAAGGTAAGAATTTGTTGCTGCTGCTGTTACAGATAATTGCATTATAAAAGCCAAATAAAATCACTATTTTCTATCAACTGATTAGGCCACCCAGCTTTTTCAACTTTGCTTTAGAAACACCAAACTTCAAGCAACTCACTTGAGAAACAGCAAGCTCGTCCAGGTGTGGGGTTTTTTGAATATCCTTGTTTCTCAAAACCACAATCCTTATGGTTCAGTGATTTTAAATCTTACACAAAATTATTTGTAAGTTAAAATATTTATACTAATTATATGCTTTCATTTTAATATAATCTAAAAACCTGACTTTCCATCACTTATTTTGTTAAAACTATAGGAAGTCTGAGGCCTTATAGAGTCACTAGCAAAACTCATCTTGATTCATGTGGCAGGAATTACCATTCTAAAATGGCAGTTCTCAATTATTAAATTGACAGAGTCACTTTAATAACCTAAGAATGTAGTTTAGGAAGCACTGTAAATTAATTCAAAAGCTTTCTTATTTTTCAGCTTCCTAGCTGGGAAGTATCAAAGCATAGCATTGCTTAATAGCTTTAACATACTCTGACTTTTATGTTAGCATCTTTGGGCCCATATTTTAAATACCATGAATATTACTTCATAGAACTATTAAGAAATAAAGGTCCAGTTATCACAAAGTAAACTTGTGAGGGGATAAATAGTTTCTTTGGTTTTTGGGGTTTTTTTGCAATTAAAACATTGTATCCCTGCAGAGCAAGACAGCGGAAACTGTAACAGTGATTCTAGTCATAAGAGTTTTTTCAGCATTTTTTGAGAGTAACAGTTGAACAGGAAAACAAATAAAGCTGTTTTAAACTGAATAGTTAAAAAACATACATTATGTTGTTACTTTTGTGAGCTCTTCCGATATTTTCACACCATCGGTAACCAGAAATATCATAAATAAGTAGTTCTTTGAGAGAGAAGTAACTCCACTGTCGTATCCCTGAGGAAAAAAAATTAGTTCTTTAACTTCTTTAGGAATAGTACTGCAGAAGACTCATTTGTAAATAGTAAGGTGGTCTATTTACCTCCTTGTAGCCCATCTTTATTAACCAAAGAATGAACAAAACTATCAATTTCTGGATATGGTGAACCCTGGTAACCTTCCATGGGATCTGTTAAACCAAAGGCCACAAACACACACTGTCAGAGGGTTTGCCACTGTGATATGTCATTGTAACACACTTTATGTAGACCATAGGCATAAAATCACATCCCACCCTAAAATAAAACCAGGGATAAATTCCCTGTTAGTTTCTTGTAGATCTTTAAAGCGCTACCCTCACCCCCAAGGTGCAGCAGGAGCTGGGACAAAGCAAGACCGCAGTGGGTACAGGAGGGGAGGGTCAGTGGCATTCAGGTGCTGCTGAGCAACCTTCAGGGCAGATGTGCTCTGCCTCCTGCAGAAAGGCAGCTGAAGAAGGACCCTCCTAGAAGCTATCCAGGTATACAAGTCACAGAACATCTGAGTTAAGAGTATTTTTTTTCTATGCAGTAGAAAAGGCTTGAGGTACCTCTGCTGCTTCTGGTAGTTTTACTGTTTAAAAAAGCAGACATTTTTCTCTCCTCCTCTGAAAAGCCAGATGACAGAACTTTTATGTCATCACCCACTCTGAAGAAAGGAGAGAACACAAAGGAAAATGTATGATTCCTACAGCATAACACAGTACAGCACAACTCACTGTAACATCCCACAGGATGGCACAACATGACACAGCCCAGGGCCCTGCCAATCTTGCCCAGCCCTACAGTGATTCACTGGGCACCTTTCCCTGTCCCTGGAGCATTTTCCCATCTGGCTTTGGCAGTTTCCCTGACTTCCATCACAGGACAGGGGTTCTTCCTCCACAACAGCAGCATTTGGCTCCTGGCCAAAGTCCCAGGCCATTTAATGACTGCTGGCCCATATTCCTCCAGCAGGATGTGCTCTAGATGTAGTATTTATGCAAATATACCCTTTGAAAGGTTTCGATTTTTTTTTTTTTTTCCTCTACTATGAACTGCTTTTCCTTGCCATATTGCTAACTGGAAGCCAGATGATCACAGAAGTCTAAATTCAACATGGCTGAATTTCTTATCCATATTTATGGCAGATTCAGCTGGTGTTTATGATCTGAATACACTACATGGTTTATTTGCATCAGTTCAGGATAATGAACATTTCAGGATATAAAACCTGAAGTCAGAATCGATACATGTTTTCAATAAAAATATGATACCATTTTAACCTTCTTTCTGCTATAGCAATAGTTAGGATCTTCTTAAGATAGGGCATGACAAATCAGAGGTTTAGATTAGATACAAAAACCTTGATTATTGTCTGTATGAACACCCAACCTAAGGAGGTGTCTGTACCAAATGTAAAAACATGGATAGAAATCCTTTTTGTTTATCCAACTTTGAAAAATATTCAGACTTCTCATATTTAACTGACTGAAAGTCTGTAAGTTTTTCTTCCAGAACTACACAGAAGCTGACCAAACTTAATAATGGTTATGTTTTGGCATTTTGAGCATGTATAGAGAAATGAGGCACAATTCAGAAGCCATACCACATTTGAAGGCAGGTTTAACAAAAGAACAAGACTCCCAAAAAAGTTTTTCTTAAAAACCAAGAAATTCTACTAGGAACTCCTAAATTACACTGTAACAATGTTAATGGAATAACTGCTCATTCATAATAGTAATCTGTAACTGCCGCAGGAGAATTATCATTAAAATACATATTTTAAAATATTGTGAATTTGACTGAAATTAAGTAATTACCGAATGTTGCAGATTAAAGAGGAAAGAAAATATGCTTCTTCCAAGGAAACATCCTTTTCACAGTTGGGGATAAACTTATTATCCTCTGCTATCTTCAGAATCACATTTTTTCCTGCTTTTGATGACTTATACATCCGGAAATTTCTGTTCTTTGTATAAACTCCTACAGGAAAACAGATATTTCTTAACACAGCAGTGCTGGCTAGGATTTAAGATACTGAGCACTTGTAAATTAAACAATCTTCCTTAGGCCCAGCTAAGAGTCTAATGAATGGACAGAAACTCTTATTGACTGGCTCACATCCCACAGAAGAAATGCAACAAATTTATAATAAATGCAACAAAGCAACATTTACACTTTTACGTTACAGAAGAATTAAGACAAATGCTCAACACCTCTACATAGGCATTTTAATCACTCTGACATTATAATTGTTAAAAGTTTCCCTTCAGTACAAGAAATTGATGCTTTCATAATAACTTTGTGAAATACAACTGAGCCCAAAATGCTGCACCCTTATTTTAACCAGGAAGAACTGAACCAATCTTTCTGTTTTCTGTAGACTGTTTCACAACTTTTCTGAAGCAAGTACCTGAAAAGCTTAATTCCAATCTCAAAAACAAACAACAAAACAATGAACAGACATCTTAACATTGCATAATCTTCCTAATAATTGATTGAGAAGGTGAGTTTTATTTGCAGGTTGCATCTGATTTTCATGAGGAGAAAAGGACTTACAGAGCTCGTACAAGAAGAACATCATATAACTTTCTGTCACTGCAGCCTCATGACAGAATTCAGTATTTCAGCCATTTTGACTTTAGCTTTCCAATTTTGAGGTAATGTATATAACATAAAGATGGAGAACAGTTAATTCTGGGGAACTAACACCAAATTCTTAAAAGGTGAGAGAGGAAACAAATTGGTTTTTATTTCATTTCCATTCCCGAATATGCTTGAGAGAATTTTGAATAGTAGGTGAAAGTAATCCTTCTGACTCAGTAATGGAGAAGCCTACTGTAGCCAAGTTTGGGATTACATTTCAATAGATCAGACATACTGAAGAGGCCCACAATAAAAGTGATCCTGAATTCCATGAGAAGATTTGAAAGAATGGGGGTTCTTCAGAAGAGTCAGAGGAAAAAACCCAAGGTAAAGTCCTGAAGTGCATAACACACTGCTGTGCAAAAGTGTGCTAAGCTATTTTCATTTCCCTGACACAAGGCAAAATGCAGAAAAAACAGATATGGAGTTGAAAAAGGGTGGAACTTTCAAACTCTAGTTTGACTATGGCTGTTGTGCTCCTGGAGCTTTGTAAGCTTCTAATACCATGAACAGGTTAAGCCCAGCTGGACCATGAAATGCCCAACCCAAAATTTCTATTCCATCACTGAAACATAGCAGCTGCCATTCCAAACAGGAAAAGAAAGCTCAATCCATACATGTAAAATACGGAAAACCATGCCTGTAAGACTTGTTCCATTATTAAGCAGCTTCAAATTCAAGTGAAATAACAAAAATGCAATATATGCTATCTTCTTTTAATCCAAATGGGAGCACTAAGCCCTTAAGGGTAAAAACCAAATTAGTCTTGTGTGGCAAGAATTACTTTAAACTTAAGAATAAAATAATTAAACGTAGTAATGTAAAAAGTTCCACAGACTATGAATCTAAGGGTCCTTCAAAGTACAACATTTATGATCCCAATTTCAGCACGTATTTGAAGTCTGACCATAGGGACCACAGTAAGAACACCACTGTTCTTACTCTCTGTAATCAAAGATTAAGGAACATCTATCTCATTCTTCACCTTTGTTGCATCCCAGAGAGCTTTAAAAACACTTGTATTTACCTAGATCCACAAAAAGTTGCTTGTTGCCTTCTTTATCATTTACTATTAGGAAAGAAAACTCCAAATCTTCTTCTCCCTGGTGTGGCATTTCCACATCCTTTGTTTTGTGAGCAATGGCTGGCCAGTCTTTAGAAGCATCTTCAAGAGCTGTGAGGTTTGTAAGAGAACCATCTAATCCAGCTCCTGCAGAACACTGCAAAACACGCCCTGCTTCTTCTGTTGGAGTCACAGAAGTCTCACTCTCC
This sequence comes from Rhipidura dahli, assembly GCA_013399225.1. NCBI lineage: Eukaryota > Metazoa > Chordata > Aves > Passeriformes > Rhipiduridae > Rhipidura > Rhipidura dahli. The sequence continues at coordinate 625,437 of VXAC01007672.1, forward strand.
ATTAATCTCATGGCAGGCTGCAAAATGGTCCTAACAAAGTTACCTTAAAAACAACCAAAAAAGTCCAAAAGCAGGTCATGTCATTTATGAGTCAAGAAAGAACTTAGTGAGTTTCTGTGCAAACATTTTTCAAAACAGTCAAGGCGGAAGTGTTTGAAGTTTGGGGTATTTTTAGCCCTTCTGGATTTTCAAAAAAATCTTTCAACCAGCCCACTGTATAAAATGGTTCTGGCCAGTAACTGAGAAACCAATGCCTCACAAGAATTTGTACTAAATGTCTTTAAATTAAAAAAACCCAAAATATTAACAAGCTCAGATTTAGGATTATGAAAAGGTTGTGATTGTCCCCCTCACTACTGCTTTCCCTAATTTCACTTTCAGAATGACTGAAATGTTTACTTGCAGCTTCGTGGTGTATTTACTGATGTAAGAGCTTGAGCAAAGCTTACTCAAACAACAAATTACTTTTACAAAAATATTTTGTAATGATTTTTCAAACTCCCAGCATTATAATTCAACTTCCATTGTACCTCCAGGCTCTGCTAGATGATAACCAAAGACAGAAAAATAAAAACCATTAGTTTTAGGCCAAATTAGTTCCAGGGAGAAAGCTAGAGAATTGAATAAATATAGATGTGGGAAAAAAACTATGAAGTGGACGGAATACTGGCAAGGATGATTTTGCAGTTGTTGGATGAAGCTTCCATGGGGAACCTGAATGAGTATGAAATACTGTTCCTTCCATGCAGAATGGAATGTTCCTATCAGCAGAATGACTCAGCATATCAAGCATCAAAATCATTATTATCCTCATAATTGAATACAGGACTACTGGGGCACACAGATGAGTCAAAACAACCCTAAACTGGCAATTCTCTGTATTGGAGTTGCCATATCCCAGAAATCCCAACTTCCATCAACAATTAAAATTGCTTTCAGCTTTCTCTTTATTATGTTTATGCACAGGTGGCTTGAAATGAGCTTTGTCCTATCTCTTTGACCCTGAGCTGAGCAGAAATTAACTGTATTTAGAGCAAATAACAATAGCTTTAATTGTTAAGACTGACATTAACCTGAAAATTAAGTAGTTATAGACTTGCCAGTTTCATAGAAACCAGTGGTTTTGTAAATAAAATATACAGGCACAAAAAAAGTTACATTTCTGCAAACACACCTGCTAATTATAGGAAAAGAAAGTAGAAGATGAGAAAAAATGAGGGATAATGAAATATACAGTAAATTCTCCTGGGAATACATATTTGTTTCCACATATAATTCCATTAAAATAAATAGTCAAATGTGAGATGGCACTGTACAAAGTCAAAACCTCACCTTTTATTTCTAGGTATAAGAGAAAAGAACACACTTACCAACATGAGTATTATCCTTAAATACAGTCTTTTGGGGGAGAAATATTAAGTGCCGACTGAATTTTTCATCAGTACTGGAATCCAAGTTCAAGACATCTTTTGATGAACAATTTACATCATAAAGTTCTTTTAATTTTTGGCTGACAAGCTGGAATTATAAACATTAATTGTTATTTTACTCTAGCATTTTTAGTAGTCGTATCTATAAAACTTAACACAAATTCAGATTCTACATTTTTTTCAAGTCTTTTTTTCCCCCTCATTTTGAGCATACAATTAATTTAATTCAAACTAACCCATATCAAATTTTAACCAAGTTTGATGTAGACTGTATTTCCTTAAATATGCAGGTCACTTAACTAACAGTGATAAGCTGACAAGACTTTCAGTTTCTCAGGTCAAAGTCTAGTCAGGTGGCTTTACCCTGCAGGTTGTTTTCCACCACAAGGCAGTTCACACCCACAGTGACAATGCTGGTAATGTAGGCTGACCAGGAGTGGAAATGGAGGCTGTCATGGTATAAAGGACTGGTGAGCTAATTCAGTGTTACGGTTTAGCTAATTCATTGGTATGACCCAATGAAAAACAACTAAGCAGAAAACATATTTCACTCTAAATTAGCTCTAAAAAAAACTTCTGTAAGCTAAGCTAGTGATAATTCATATTTAGGACTGGGACTCAGAACCTAAAGATCTGGAAGCTTTGGCTTTCAGCAGCTCAGATCCCCCACTCAGCAAATCCAAAGTCCTCTTCTTAACCTGAGGAATCTCTACATTTCAGATAATAATGGATAAATGCCTTCAGATTCTCTTTCAATGAAGGGTTCTTTATGAAGGAATGATCTCAATAATCCTACTTTTGTTCATTTCTACCTAGAGACATGTAGGTGACAGAAGTCTCACAAACAGACATCCACTCACATTGAGATTTTATTAAAACAGAAGATATTCTTCTAAAAACATATGAATGCCATATTGCACTTGCAGAGAGCTTATTTTCCAAAAAAAAATTTGCAATAAAATGGAAACTGCACTATTTAATACAATTGATAATTAGCAAAGGTATTTAATGTTAGGTACCAAATTGGTAAATGCAGTCACGTGACACCCTCTACATCATCATTGAACTAAACTAGAATGAACTGTCATCTAAAGAAACTTTCAGGAGGGATTCATCCAGCCTTGATATCCAACTGCGCCATTTGGCAAAGGGAATGAGCTGAGGGATATATGAATGGAACTTCTACTGATGTTACTTTAAAGAGTACCTAAACATTCCTTCAGTTTTACAACTTTGAAGTGGCAGAGCACATAAAACAATCTTCAAAAGTAAACATACCATGTCAGTAAACCTACCAGGAATACAAACAGTCCAACAGCCATCATTCTTTATTTTTGTCTCTCAATTACATTTTTTGTCTCTCATTTTGATTAAACCCTTGCTTTAATAAAAACAGTATTTTTATTTAATTAAAAATAACCACGGGGTCTACAATTATTTTAATTTTACTACAGCCTAATCAAGATAAAGTGGCAAATACTTTGGTTTCACATTAAATTAACAACTAATTCATCTACAACTTGACTTTGCTCCAGTTTACCTCAATTAACTTCATGACCATACTCTTGCCATCTGCACCAGGATTCGCTGGTTTGTAAAACTCCAAATCAAAATAAAGTTTGCAAGCATCTTTTTCAGGAATTACTTCATAGCAATGCATAAGACTTGTTTTGTAACCTTTGCTAAGGAAAAAAAAAACAAATCACAACATCTCATGATAAACATTATGAGCATAATAAACATGCTTATCAGTTGCAAACAAGGTCCCACATATTTGATTCCGCAATCAACCACCCATATTAAAAAAATGTAGTAGCCCTATAATGCTTTGAAAAATGTGTAACTAACATCAGCATCAAATATCAACAAAGATTACTTGTCTGGCATAGAGTTTAATTTTGTAAAGTATTCTCCTCTCCATGCCCCCCTCCCCCCCCCCAGTCTTACAGTACATACAGAAATGTTTTTGAGAATTCAAGGAACTATGAAAACTACAGTGAAAAACTTAAGTTATCACTCAGATGTTTTTAGCACAGACAAAGAGGTTACACAAAGTTTTTTTTAACTAAACTTAAAAATAATCTCATTCTCAATTTGAGAAAAAAATCAGGCTTTTTGTATAAAAAATTACTCCGATTTCTTTTACTTCATAGCCAAATGTTTTATTGTAAAAGAAACAAATGAGGGAACAAGTTCAGCACGTGATCAAATTGTCAATACTTGGAACTACATCATGCAAATGCAAACCCATAAATCAGTTACCAGACGTGCATTAACGCCCACTGAAACTGCTGTATGACTAGTCAGAGAAGTATGGTTTTGTCATGTGTTGGTGTGATCCCCGGAGGAAAGCTGACAGCAAAAGTAGATCTACTGCCAATAAATTTCAGTTCAACAGACAGAGTCCCTAATTCACAGGAAATAACAGCAACCTGCTACTCCAAAGAAAGTTGAAACCCACTACAGAATATACTGTTTTGTCCTTATGAAGGCTTTTCCCATTGCCAAGATGAAAGCTCGGGCAATCATTACAGTTCTCTGCTACACAGAGCAGCAGCTGGCTCCTGGGAATGCCTGTCCTGTGATAGCTCTGGGTAGGATACCCACTATACCACTATCTTTTAGTAACATACAGGGCACCTTCTCAAATACTCACGTGTAATAAAACCAGAGCTGTTTATATGTTGTCACAAGGTAAAACCTCTGACCATTCTGGGTGTTCTTTTCCAATGCAAACACATGAACGTCCTTTTAAAATAGAAACATTGAAGTTTTTTTGTTAGTTTTATTTAAAGAACCAGTTTAAATCTTCAGAAGTTCCTACTTGGCATCAACTAAAGGCTAGTAAATATGAGAGAACTATAAGCAGATCTCTTATCCTTTTCCAAGCTCAGTAGCATCCAATTTTAATTTAGAACATCATTCTGACTTCAATTCCATGGGTAAAACTTCAAAGATTTTCTGTGCTGTGCATTATTGTAAACTGTTTTCTCTATAAACTCTTGTTTTTTCTGATCAGTGGCAAGTGCATCTAAAGGGAGGAGGAACAATGTCCTGAAAGGAGCAGCCTCATGGACATGAAGGCAGTATAAGCTTTATGGCAAATATTCTTTACACATTATGTCATTTAAAACCAAGAATGGAAATTTGAGAAGAAATCAGAAAAAAACTACTGCCAAGCCAATGAGAACCCATTTTGGAAAACAGGCTGCCAGGATTACTTAAATGCCTGAAACAGCGTGGAGAAAAACACAATACTTTCTTTAAAAGTAGCCACCAAATTGAAAAGTACTAAACTGAAGACAGAGGATACCTTTCACATAATGTTTATTTGGCTAATCACTTCTAATCATCTGAACCTGCTACTCAGATGCCACTGGAGAGTTGTATTGTTTGTATTTAGTCTCTGCCTCTACCTCTTTTTCTTCCTCATTTTTTCCTCCTCTTTCTTCCTACTCAATTCTCACTACCTTCACATTCTCCTGCCCACCATGACAGCTTGTTCATCTTGAGAAGAACAAATTTATCACTACAATGTTACCAAAAAGTACTTTTACTGTTCAGAGCTAACACCACGTATGAACTTGTATTTTAGAATAGAACTAGTACTGCTTAGAGATACCTCCAGTGCAACATGACCTACAAAGACAAAAGAAAAAATATTTGCTGTTTCAGGATTGGGAAGAAAAAGATCTTGCAAACTGATAAAAACTGCCCACAGCAATTTTAAATGATGTTCAATCTTGAAAGTCTATAAGAGTAGAGACATTCTCCTAACACATAATATACCTCTTTGCAGGTTTTTACATAATCAAAAGCTTCAGCCTGTCGAGAAAATATTTTCCAAATAGAGGACGGCATAGAGGGTTTGGACAGCCTTGGTCTATAAACTGTAGGAAGAGGGTTTCTTTCATAGTGAGATGCTCGTTCTTCCACTTTCTTCAGTCTTTCTTGCCATTTTCTCTTCATTTCTCCTAAAGCAATTACAAATAGTCAAATCAGTATGAATTTCTGTTTGCAAGTCAATTTTAATTTTGATATATCCTATACTCATCATTGCCTTTGATTCTGGTTTTGTTGAATGTAATTTATTAACTGGGAGTAGCCAATATTCCAAAATCAACACCTAGCCTTGCTACGATACTCATTTTAGTATTAAATCTATCTACACTGTTTTGGGAGTACAAGACCTTCATATTAACACTATCAGAGATAAACACAATAGAATAACCACAGTAAGTGGAGGCCTGGAAAGTTTCATTTTTGTCTACAGAATGGTATTACACTCCTCAAAAACTATACAAACTGTTGCCTAGGCACATAACATTAGTAGGGAGTGAATACTATTATTTTGCTTTATGGCTTGGGAGACAAATGAGATAATTAATTTGTATGGTAGTACAATAATACACTAAGAATGTGAGTTCGTAAGAAGAGTAAAGACTTCGGTGACTCTAGCTCTGAGCTCTGTATCTCAAAGTTAAAGAACTAAAATCCAAAATGAGGGCTCCATTCTCCACTGCCAACCTTTGCTATTGCTCAGCAATACTTTCACCTGCTCTAAAAGCTCATGTACTTTTCACAACCTTGAAATAGCAATGTTATCTCTTTTCAAGAAATAGAACCATGCAGTAACTCTTGCTATCTTGCAACCTTTAAGCTTCTGGTTCCATGAAGTAATCCAATGCTGTAGAGTAATGTAGTAAAGCATAAACACATAAGTGGAACACCTGCAAATCAGTAAAAAAGCACTGCCAGGAAACTGTGAAACAGAGGAAGACAGGTGAGAAGTAACAAACATGAAGGGGAATCTTCTTGTTTAAGCATAACTACTTGGTTCTCCTAATAGCCCCTGGGGTGCAGTGGAAGATAAAAATTAAACTGGGTAAACTCAAAAAGTACTCAAACCTTTAACAAGCTGGATCCACAAGGCAGATTTAAGTATTTAAATATTCTTGTGGGGCCCTGAAGCCCAAATTTTAGATCCTCTCATTTCCCCCTCCAAGTTTTCCACAGCAAAATTTCCTGGACAGGTACATTTCTGCCCACTATTCTAAGCCTGTAAATGCCTTGATAGTCAGTGCCTATGTCAAGCCTAAGTAACAGAATGTTTTTTCTCTGACAGGAGTCAAACATATTATCTCTACAAACCTTGTTCATCTTCTGACCTGTGCATTCTCTTCACTCCCTTTTTATGGTCTTAGTTTCTTCTCTGGGTATGAAAAGCTAGAAGATAGACAGCAATCAGCATTTCTCAGAAATGCTAACAAAACTTTCAGTTTCATTTTGATGCTGTTGGCTGTAAATTAACCGGCTGCAAAAGACATCCCTACATCAGCACTTTACCACAAGGTGACCATTAAAAAGGGAAAGCAAAGGAGAAGCCCTATAAGTCTCTATTAAACTTTCTAGTTTAATAACTTTTCTAGTTGTATCAGGCTGTATTTTTGCAGAAGCACAGCTGGGAGGGTACCTTAACCTGGGAGAAGGCTGATGACCCTTACTTTAAACTGAAACCTATCCTGGTTCTTGCAGTCCAAACACTCGAATTCTCAGCAGTCAAACATGTCAAGACTTTTCAAGGTAACTTCAATTTCTGTAACACAACGCATCTATTTAGAGCACATAAGATTTACACTCATAGACCAGCCTTCTGAGTTCACTGGGAAATTCCCACTTCATATCCCTCTCTTATGTCCCACCAGAAATAAGGGCAGTATTTATTTTTGTTTGACTTGACAAAAAGAAATTTTGTCACCAACATGTTTGGACTTCAGTGTTATTGACTCAGCAGGATGACTACATGGAGAACCTGGAAAAATGTCTCCTGAGCAATGACTTAAAGAATTTGCTATTTAATTTTCTCTATTTTATGGAAGACTAGTTGCCCATTTACTTCTCATGATAACAACAAAATATATTATCCACACATACTGACAAATGAAGCTGAGACATGCAAATCAACTGCTACTCAAAATAACATTACACTAGTTTCCTGGCTGGTGTGTATCATGCAACAAAGTTCTGTGGCAGAATTCATGGTCCTTGACACGAATAAAACCATGAGATTTTCTCCCAGCTACTGATTCAGCCTTAGAAGAACACATTAAATTCCTAAACAGTAGTGAAAATTAGCTTAGCTATCCTTACGCTGGCTGACGAGTGGCATACTAACAAACACTACTCATCTTCCCTCAACAACAACAAGGAGCAACAGATCTTCATCTTGCCCTCCTAAAAGAGGAAGTGGCCTCCACAATTACAGAATCATAGAATGGCTCAGGTTGTAAGGGACCAAAGTGGGTCATCTGGTCCAACCTCCCTGCTCAAGCAGGGTCATCCTAAAACACATGGCACAGGATTGAGTCCAGTCAGTTCCTGAGTATCTGCAGCAGGGGAGACTCCACAACCTCTCTAGACAATCTGTTCCCATATGCAATCTGTTCCTCAAATTAAGATTACAAGTGCGAAATTCAATATATCCAACCTGGTGATAAGACCTCAAAAAGTAGGTTAATGCCTGTTATGAGAATCTGGAATATATAATTTCCAATGTTATCTGACTTCTGCTACTGAAGGTCAATGTACAAATACGAAACCAACTGACCTGCAAGTTGATGGTGAAGCCAAAGCCATCCCTCAGCGTCAGAGCGCTATTGCGCAAGGCAGGTCTGTGGGCAGCCAGGGACATTCACCGTGCAGGTAGAACCCTGCCTGAAGAGAAGGTCCTGCCCTGGTACAGGCCAGCTCACCCAAGGGGATCTTGCTCGCTGAGGTCTGGAGGGGGGCTGCTCATTTACTAATTGTCCCCACAGATTACTCCAGCTGGCCATTTCCTTTACAAACCACCATTCTGTCAGAATCACAGAATATTCTGATTGAAAAGATCATCTAATCCAACTCCTGGCCCTGCACATGACCATCTCCAAGAGTCACACCGTGAACCTGACAATGTCCAAATGCTTCTTGAGCTCTGTCAAGCTGGTGCTGTGACTGTTTCCCTGGGGAGCCTGTTCCAGAGCCCAACCACACTTTGGGTGAAGAACCTTTTTCTAATATGCAACCTAAACCTCCCCTGACACAACTTCAGGCCATTCTGAGAGCCTGTCACTGGTCACCACAGAGAAGGGATCAGTGCCTGCCCCTCCTCTCCCCCTCACGAGGATTTTGAAGACCACGAGGTCTCCCCTCAGTTTCCTCTTTTCCAGGCTGAACAGACCAAGTGACCTCAGCTGCTCCTCATACAGCTTCCCCTCAAGGCCCTCCACCATCTTCTTTGACCTCCTTTGGACACTCTGTATCCTTCTTACATTGTGGTTCCCAAAACTGCACACACTATTCAATATAAGGCCACACCAACATAGCATAAACGTACCAGAATAGCACATTTGTTTCAGCAGGCACAGGAACTCAAGCAACAGAGCAAACCTGACGAGGTTTGGGTTACACCATTCACACCCAAGAGCTACGAGGGCAGCCGTACCCGGCTCAGCCCTCAGAGCTCGCAGGCCGCTGTGGCTCAGGGTCCCCCCGTGGGGCCCGTCCCGGCAAGCCCCGCCAGGAGAGGAGACGACAAGAGAGGGAAGGGAGAGGGAAGGGAGAGGAGAGGGAGAGGAGCCACTCCGTGCCTCCTCACGCACGCCTCCCTCCACGCCGGGAGCGGCCCGCAGAACGGAGCCCGCTTTCCCCGCACCGCCAGGGCCGCTCCCGCCGGCACGAACTCACCGCCAGCGCCCGCTCGCTGCCGCCATTGGAGGGGGAGCTGCCCGCCCTGCGCGGGGAGGAGCCAGCGGAGCGCCCATGGGCCGGGCAGCGCCGCGCTTTTTCCGCGACGAGCAGGGCACAGCCGAGTTGGGTCGGAGCGCAGCGCTGGCGGAGCGAGCAGGCGGCGGAGCCGGTGGGTGGTTGCGGAGCCAGGATGCGGGGGTGCTGGGATGCGGGCGTACCTGGTTGTGGGTACCGCGGCGGCGTGGCCGAACAAAGCCCAGAGGGGGGGAGGGGTTGGACGACTCTGCGGCTCTCCAGGTCCGCTTGGCCGCCCGCATCTCTCCCGGAGGAACTCGGCTGCGGGGAGCAGGAGGGGAGCCACGTTTCGCCCGGGGCGGGCCCGGCTGAGAGCGCCTCTCCCCCGGCTGCCCGCGGGGCTCCCGGCCCGCAGGCCCGGCGCTCGGTCGATGGTGCGGGCGGATGACCCCCAGGCCTTGCCCGCGGGCCAGGCGGGCCCCAGCGCCTGCGGTGCCATCCCCACGCCCGCCGCTTCCCCCTGTCCGGGGCAGAGCGCGGGGCCGCAGGTATTAGTTTTCCAGAAGCTTAAGGTAGCTAGTTTGGTCCCCTTCAGCCTGTTTTTGTGGAGAAGCTGCCGAAACAGAGGGGAAAAAGAAGGGGGAAAAAATCGCTTTAATGCTAAGCTGCTCTCTGGTATCCCCTCGGTAGGCCATTAACTAACCGGAAACACGGGGTCAGAAACTGTATTTGGATCTTCCAAAACAAAGCGTGTTAAACCTCGTCTGTACCGACGAAAAGCACGCTTGGGGTCCTGGCAGCCACTGTGACCAACTTTTGTTAGCATGTAAAAGGCGCTGCCCGAGGTGTGTTGTGTCCTCTCTGTTCCCTGCTGGGCTGAAGGATGGAGCTGGCTATCTGTAGTTTTTTACCCTCTAACTCATAGTTCCCTCCTCTAGGTATCTGCTTGGCAGGTTTCAAACTAACACATCATGTCCTTAGTGTTAAGGAAGCAGGTATGGCTGTTGCTTATAGCGCTGGTGATGGGGTTAGTAGGTACAGATGAATTAATAAACAAGGGTCCCATCTACACTCGGAGTAATTTCAGCTGATTTTACAGCTTCATGCTGTAAAAGTCTGTTTGTTTTTGGAAGATCAGAATGCTGGCTCAGTGTTAGGACTTTCCAACAACTACATCCAGACCAGAAGTAATGTGAAGAGCTGTCACATGTATGGGCCTGCTTCCCTCTGTGGTGGCAGTATTTAGTAGGGGGATAGTGTCATGCAGAAAATGTAATGGTATATTTCAAATGTTTTTTGGTTTTTCATATAGTCAGCTTCTATATTTTCCTTGTGTTATTAGTCAGATAATTATTGTTTAGCATTATACATTGTAGAGTGGAAAATTTTGAATTTGCATGTCTGTATTAGTATCATGTTATGTCATGTATGTGTTCATGTACAAAAAATACCTTCTTTGAGTGCTTGACATATGCTTTTGCAGTCATGTGAGATGGAAAACTGCCCTTTTCTAATCTTTAAGGAGTTGTTTTACAATCCTGTTGTCTGTTTTGAGCATGTGTTTTGGTAGTGCTACAGTCACTGCTTTGTACAGCAGATATATACTGAACATGTGTTGTCTTCTGTGGTTTGCGTATTTGAGGATCCAGTTGGTAACTGAAGGCTAGTTATTTGCTTTCTCCCCTGTCTGAGAAGCTTTGGTAGTATTTTTATCACTATACCATTCGTTTCTCTTGTTGGTTGTCATTTCAAATAAATACTGGTTTGAAAAGGAAGCTGGTGGTTCTTATGGCAGTGGTGACACATGCTGATGTGAATTTATTTTCATTAAGTCTCAGAATAAGTGAATCCAGGCTGGAATGGAGTAAAAAGTTGTTTTATTTATTTTCCTATCAAAATAAAAGCATTGGAACAACTGCATTTATGTAGGGGAAAAAAATGTTTTTGCTCTTATTTCTGTACAGAGAGACACTGGTCATTTTTTGGTAGCTTGCAGAGCATAGCTTTGGACTTTTTCAAGCCACTTTATTTGTTACTACTACTAGCATATGTAAAGATCGTTGTAGCAGCATCTTTATATTTGCCATCTCTGTCTCATATTTTTTTAATTGTATTTTTTCAGATAAAGTATTATAAAATAAGCTTCCTAAAATCTACAGAATATATTTTGCTAGATTATAAAAATACTGTTGCTCTTTTCAAAAACTTTTTTATATTTTCTTACAGTTGAAAGCTTGTCTTACCTAAGCTTTCAGAGAAAATAATATCAAAGATCAGAATAATATTTTTTAAAAAAATTTTTAAGCGCTGTCGTGATTTCTTCCCCCGCTCCTCCCCCCACCAGGATGAGATCATCCTCCACAGGGAAATGCATGGCATCACTGCATTACCTAAAGCAAGATGAGGCAATCCTTAGCTGCCTGTTAGAATCAGCACCATCCACCGGAGAGCATTGCTCTTACCCTGACCAGTGATTTAGAGCACACAATACCCTGCTGGTTCAAACGCCCAGTGTGAGTGCCTAGCAACAAAAGAGAGATCTCTTTGTGGGTGTCTTTTGTTCTTTAAAGAAGTGCAGGTGACTTGGTGCCTGAGGGTGCTCAGGAATTGATGGATATTAAAAGTGAGTTACCGATTCTGTTCTGAAGATAAGGCATGCACATTTCAAATACTTAACGTGTTATAACCAGTTTTTCTAGACAATCCCTATAGCTTCTGTAAAGTCCCTCAGACAGCTCCAATTGTGATGGAGCGCAGTAAGCTCTAACACTTCATTAAACAATTGAAATTGTAGGCTGTGTACTAGGTCTGCAGAGGCCTTAGTAAGAAATATTTTTATGATATGGTATTACATGTTGTGTTTTACATTTTTTCAGAAATAAAGTACTCTAGTTTGTGGTAACTGCAGGTTTTGCTGGCTAATTCTTCCAGTTTCATTGTTTCTTTGGCACCGGATCAAGAACAGCAGTTTTAGAGCCTTACATTTTAAGGTTGCAAAAGGGTCAAGGAGATAAGTCTTAATTTTAGGTCGCTTGAAGATGTCTCTTAGTGTTTGCATCCTGCTTTAACATTTATGTTGTAAGAAGCATTCAGTGTTTGCAGCCAGCTGGGTCTGCAGTTTGCTTAGTTAAGTCTGCTGCTGTTCAGCAGTTTGGTTGGAGCACACCTGATGTGAACCCCCAGGACAGCCTAATGAGCCACTTACCTGCCCTCCCTATTCCAGGGGTTCGTCTGTTGGCCAGAGAGTGTTAGCTGTACTTTGGCTGAGTCTTTCTCCAAGTAGCTATTGGTAGCTGGCTTATCTGATAGACAGGAGCTGGCCACAGCTCATGTAGGCACATATTTACTGCTTTACATTCTCCTTCATGTACTTCAGCACTGCACAACTTCCCAGTGCCAAACAGCTGAGATAAACACCTGGGGTTTTAGCAGAAGTTGGTTTCTGTGCTGACACGGCTATGCTGCTGTCAGGACACCTGCTAGCTGGTTTTGATAGTAGAGTTGGCGCAAGATGCTGTGCTTTTTTTTATACGGTGTGGCTGTTTATTACTGTTGTCAGACAAAAAACAAATGAAGGAAGTTAACTGTTTCCCTGTCCGTCTTATTAACCCCAGCCACACTGAGGGGTTTGGGTTGTGCTCTTGCACATAGTTCTTCTCCAGGAGAAGGAGCAGTGTGAGTTGCATCAGAATGGCAGGTCAGTCTGCTTGGATGTTTTCCTACAAATTTGGTCAGAAAAGCTGAGAGCTTAGGAAAGCTGAGAACCAAAGCCAAGGATGATTGCAGTAGGGGTGGTTGAAATAATCAGAAACTCCTGGAAGCTGGGCTGTGCTGGAGCAGGAGAAGTTACAGCATTCTTGTCAGTGAAAGCCATCCTTACCAGTTCCTGGGGATCAGGAGCTCTGCTCTTCATTTAGAGCTAGGTGCCCACACCAGTTATCACTGTAGGCTGGATTTTGCTGGCAATGCTAATGTTCCCTGCCAGTGGGCATAGGGTTGGATCACTGTCATGCCCCAGGTCATAGGTATTTGAAATGCCCTTTGGAGCTGCTTGCCTTTTTCTTCCCCAGAGGGTACTTTTAATGAATTAGACTTTGAAGTTAGGATGAATGAATCCGGATCAAGGTGCTAGGCAGTCGAGTTCAGCATTGTAGATTTAGTTCTTGCCCCCTGATACTGTCTTCAAAGTAAATTTCTAAAACATAATGATTGAACATATTTTAAACATTTTATATCTAAAATACCAAGCTTATTTAATACTTTGATAATTTGATTTTCAGAAAATCTCCTGTTTGCTGCATTACATAATACAGTTGTCAAGTCTGGAATAATTGGGTGAAGAAGATTCAATTACATCAGTGCTCTGAAATAGTATTCAGAGTAACATTGAAGATCTTTTGAGGCTGCTAAAAATGTAAGTAAATGTCTTCCTAGAAACAAGTTAAGAAAGATGGTTATATATAACCAAATTAGTGCTTCTGATGCATCGGTAATTGTTGCCACAAAAATGGGTGTTTGTGTTATACTAACAAGAGTATAGATATGAAATTGAGACTTAATGTAATAATATCATGATGTAAGATGGCAAATATAGTTTGCCATGAAGAGCCTAAGCCTTAAATGAGAATCTTCATCGTATCTGTCCAGCTTACAACTTGCTCTGGTTACTTACACCTTCTTATTTACCATAAATGTATCTGCTAGTGTAAGTTCTTGTAAAATTCTTGCCTTGTAATGCCTTGTTTGTTTCTTGAGGTCTCAGCACTTCTAAGCATTTATTACTTTGTCCTATCTGGCGATTTAAATTTATGATGCATGATTGTTTTCTGAAATGTGAATTTAAGGTAACTTTTGTTAGTATGTTCCATGAGTACAAACAAAGTAACCATGGGGGAGGTTTAATGATTTTAAATTGATTTCTGATTTTGTATCCATTATAATTTATTGTCCTGTATTCTCATAAAAGTAAATAGCCCACAGCATAGGGTTCATTTCATCAATTCTTTAAAGTTATATTGTTGTGGTTTTATTTTATAACTGCTGTAATTGCCTTCATATACACCAGTTGAAATGGGATGCAGTGATGTTTCATTTGGAATGGAATGTAGAGAAATTACTCATTTCTCAAACTACTATGATCCAATTTCTAATCTGTGCTAGTCTTTGCCCATATCTAATAACTTGTATTGCTTGATTTTGGTTCTTAATTTCTAGTGCATTTGGGGACATTGCAATATTTTAAAGATTGTTTACAATTTGTTTGTGTCTTATCTTACTTCTTGTAGGTCTTTTCAATGATTTGGTCACAGGGTCTGCAGACTTTCCCAGAGTTGTTTTAGAAGGCAATAATTTAGAAAAACATTTCATATTCTTCTTTCAAATGTGAAATGTGTAGGGATTACTCAGAAATGCTTTTTTTTTTGTCTATTAATATCCTAGGCTGAAGTTATTCTGTGAACTGTCATAATACTTCTATTTTCTTGCATTTTTAAGCTGATAATTGAAAGCAATAATGACAGACATAGGAGATGGACCACACTTGGGGGAAGATCTGGCAGATGCAAAATCTATTCCAGGTTTTAAAGGGTAAGTGAGGTGCTTTTGGTTTAAGTCTTGAATTTAAGTCTTGAGGAATCTTGTGCTATAATGGAAGGTAAGAGCCATACAAGAAATGATGCTAAATGGAAAAGTTGCAATTATCGTAAATTGTACTAATCATAAAGAACTCTTAGAGTTGTACTGACTTTGAAAATACACAGTGTGTGACAGGACAGGCCTCATGGATGCACAAGGAACTAAAAAGCAAAACACTTGAGGTGCAGTTAGGCTTAACTTAACAGTATTATCAAGTGCTTAGCTCTTCTTGAGGAGCAACATCCGTGTCTCACCCTGGGATGAACGTTCCCATCTTTCTGTGCAGTGCTTCTGGACTTGACCTGAGCCTGTGGAAGACAGCTCAGCTGCTTGAGCTGACCTGCTGTAGGGCTGTGTGTGTGGAAGCAGGAGTGCAAGAGGAACTTAGGGAGTGGAAGGGAGGAAACGCAGTCCTGTCATCTAGTTGTTACATTGCATCAGATTATGCTCTCTCTGGGAACTTAATTTGGTTCCTTTTAATATTTCAGTGAAAAATTAGGTTTTAAGAGCATTATGGACCTTTTATTTGTAAAATATAGTATGATTGCAGGCCCCAGTGTTGTAACAACTTACACTACACGTGTGCTTAAATAAGAAAATCCATACCAGCTTCAGCATCTGTGGACTGAGTAAAATTGACAGCTGTTGCAGAGTCTTAAGTGGTGGGGGGCTTGGTGTGCTCATTAATTGATGTGCAGAATTACAGCTGCATGTAGAGTCTTGGTCTTTGTCATGGATGGAATGGACGTAAGAGAGAAGAACAATATGTTAATTGATATAAAACAGTGATTTAACAACCTTCAGTAGTAGCTACAGCAGTGGTTTAACAAGATTCCATAGCAAGGTACACTTGATTATTTACAGCACAGAGGACAGGGTCAGGTAGAACCCTCCTGTTGAGACATTATGTTCAGAAAGGACAAAGGACTGCCTTGCATTCTAAACTCCTCAGAACAAAGTCTGGGTGCAGCTGGATTAAGACTTGGACTTGGATTAGTCCTGGACTTGGTCAGTGGTTTATGTCTAAAGGATTGTATATGCACAATCAATCCTTTATATCACTTAGCTAAAATTTTCAGATATCAATTACTTACCTAGAAGCTGTTGTGGTGAGGAATCTCTCAGCCTCAAGGAGAAACCTAGAGAGGCAGCCCTGCTGGAGGGGAGATCCTGGTGGGCAGCCTGCTGCGTGTGGAGTAAGATAAGTGACTTACAGTCATACTTGCATATGAGCTGTATTTTGGGATGGTGCATGCTCAGCTAGCCCTTAGGTGTTGCGGAAGGCTTCTGGCTCTTGCTATTGTGTTAGCTATCTCCCCAGAATCCAGCTTCATCCAGATGTAGGCATCATGCTGGTGACTATTGCTTAAGCAGAAAAGGAGCACTCATCTGCCACACCTTTTTAGGTTTTGAATGTTTTCATGTGAAAATTCAATGATAATGACTTTTGGTTAGAATTCAGAACAGATTTACTTTCTCAGAGCTAACCTTTCCTCCATGTACATAGATTTCAAAAGATTATAGTAGAAAAACCTAACTAATTTTTTGTTGATACAGTAATTGGCATCCTTAAACTAAGTTTTCATATTCTTCTGTGCAGAGGCATTATAATTTTCTTCCTTGATTCTTTTAACTTTAGGCTTGTTGCAAGTTCCACAGAAGGTTACTACAAATGCAGCCTTACCAGTTTCATTTGGCTTGCTAGAATAGCCTGTTATTGTCATTATTTTGAAAAAAGAGATCAGAAATTAACACTTAAATTTTGTCTGGTTTCTATACAGAAAGAACCTACCTGCTAGCAAGTCTATGGACTCTGGAATTCTGCCAGACTACAGTTACAGAATGGATTATCCAGAGATGGGGGAATGTATAATAATAAACAATAAGAACTTCCACAGACATACTGGTACCACTTTCAAGTTTTTGACTTTTTTCCTTAGTTTAGATAAATTAGTGCTGTGTGTTATTCTTCAAAATTAAATATGCAGACCAGTTTTCATTGCAGTCTAAAATTAAGTCATGGCTGTGATTCAGTTCAGTTCCTTCTCCCAAATATGCCTGGAGGAAACACATTAGGGTATAGCAGTAATGAGGAGGAAAATTGATCAGCAGTACAAGTCTGTCTTACCTTTTAGTCATGATTTCTATTTTGCAGATGAAATTCTTCTTATGTCCTTAAATTCATAAGTAGATATAAAAGTAAGATATAGATAAATCTACAGTACAGGTGCAGAGGGTGGGAGATGGTGTGCACATGTAACAGTGCAAAGTTTTCTCTGTTAGAGTGAATCTGGAATAATGGAATATTTCAGACTGATACAGTTATAACTGAGAAAAGAATTTGGCTCAATCAGACCATGCCATCTATATAACATAAAAAAATAACACATTTCTCTTCTATATAGGGATGCAACCCCGTTCGGGTACAGATGCAGATGCTGCAAGTGTCAGAGAAGTTTTTATGAAGTTGGGATATAAAATAAAGATCAACAATGATCTTTCATGTGAGGACATTTTTAAACTATTGAAAAATGGTAAGTTATTGTATGTCCAGTGTGTGCATTAAGTCAACCATCATTTCCAAATACATCTCTAGCCCTCACTTCTCTTCTTTCTGGGTTCTTTTAGATGATATTTCATGCCTTCTGGTGATTTATTGCTAAGGATGACATGTACATCATAATTTCTATGTTTATTCATCTTTGTTGTCTCTTCATCTTTTGTGCCATGACTGTTGTCTCCATATCCTTTCTCATCTTCTAAAGAAGGCTGGAAAAAAGGCTGAAACTTAAATGCAGACTGATTTATATTCTGACCCTGGGATCACTGAAGCTCTGTGAGTTGCAAAGAAAACTGCTAGATTGGGTAGAGGGGTTCTGTGCTAAAAGCTTAGTGATGTGGCCCAAAGAGGGGTTCTGATTGAGGGCCCAGAACTGCAGGTGTGTGGACTGAAGTCTCTTTTGGTTAAACAACTTGCATTTTGTTTATCTTGTGAAACAAAACACCCTTCTCTCAAGTGAGAGCTTTATACTACTGTGTTAGCCCTGCTTTGTTTGGACTTGGCTACATGTAGACCCTTACATTAAATGGTGCCTAGAGGTATCAGTCACCCTGGAACGCTGGCCATTCTGGTCAACTGTTGGAAGGTTCTCTGCCATGGCTGTGACTCATGCCCTCTAGTGCTCTCCCAGACTGTTCCAGGTCACACTTAAACAGTAGAAGTGCTCCAGTGATTATTCCCAACAGCAGTTAGCCTGCAACAATCCTGGTCTTGGTTTTTGCGGTTGCTTCTGCTTGGGTTTTGTTGGTTTTTTTTTTTTGGTTTGGCTTTTTTTTTTAATGAAAGTGTTCATGCCAGAAAATGTTCCCAGGCATGGTGAATATATTAGTATTGTTGCAGCTGGTCTCTTGACAGTAGCTGAAAATGTGACTCTTCTAAATGCAGTGCTTGTCCATAAATTCTAGAAATGCCTGAGTGTACATCACTTGAGTAAAGTCAAAACAGTTAACTTATTCCAGGACAGAAATTTAGTGGTTTGGTAAGCATTAAACAGTAGACTTCAGATTCAGGGACTGTTTTCATTTTTTATCTACAAACTCTTGCATCTTACTGGGTTACCACTCATAATTTCTTTTGGATCATTTTTTTTAAACCTTGTTTGTATCTTTTCATAAATTTGAAAAAATCATTTTGGTCCTCAAGTACATTTCCCACAATGTCAGGCAACAAAAGACATTGGAGAATATAAATTCTATGCTATTTGTATACCACAAGATGGAGGGGAAAAAAAGTATAAATCTACAAACACTTTATATCAGGCTTAAATAACTTTAATTACAAAATTAAGAGGATTCAAAAATCTTTCTAGACCTCTCTACAGGTAGAAAGTGAGCAAGAGAGAAGTGTACTGCTAGTACTTAGGTCCCTGCAGGAGCAGCAGCAGCTGTCATGCTACACTTAGTTCCATGTAATACAAGTAGTTGAAGCATCCCCAAGTGGAAAGAGAGGTAGGACTTGTACATTCTTTCCCAAAATTCAGGATGTTCCATCAGTCCAATCCCAGATCACAAGACTGACCATTATTGCTTAATGAGGTGTGTGATTCAGACTTTGAGACACTGTGGGAATACCCTTTTTGTCTCCTTACAGTACTCCTGGCCTAGCTCTGTGACCATGTCTTGCAATGGGTAGGGTTGGCCCTTAATTTGGGTTTTCCTGTGCCCAACCTCCTGAAGTAAAGCAGGCAGTTTTCAGAAGTGAAAACTGTTTGAAGGTTTCTAAACATGTGAATTAGTTCTTAAAGACTTGTGACATAGGAAGCATCACATGTTCAAAATTTTTAGGGAATACAGGAAGTTAAGATCATTCTCTTTTTGTTTTCAAGTTTCTCAAGAAGATCACAGCAAACGAAGCAGCTTTGTTTGTGTCTTGCTAAGCCACGGCGATGAAGGATTGATCTACGGCACAGATGGGCCCCTTGAACTGAAAGCACTAACAAGCCTTTTCAGGGGTGACAGATGCAGAAGTTTAGCAGGAAAACCCAAGCTCTTTTTCATTCAGGTGATGTACAGCTGAACGATGATTATCAAATCAGCCAGATAGTTAAAAAAAAATACCATTTCCCCCTAATTATTAGTGCAAAGCGTTAATCCTTTCTAAAGGATTTGAATGTTATTACTCTCAAAGTAATATTCTCTTCAGGTCTAAAGTGGCACAATTTTCCCTATTAGGTAGGCAGTATTTATAATAGCTGACACTGCACTAATTCTATGTATTAAATAGAATCTTAGGCAACATTTAATGAGTTTGAGTGCACTTTTGAATGAATATCTGCCTTACCCAAGTTATGTAGCTGATTTAAATAAATGTTACTGCTTTTCTTCTGAGTCTGTCTAATGGAAATGTGACATATAAAGTCTTGGGTTTTTTGTGGTTTTTTAATCATTTTTAAAACACAAAATATTGATATTTTTATAATGATCACTGCCTTTATTTTTTAATATTATTTTCCATTTTTCCTTCCACCAAATAGGCTTGTAGAGGAACAGAATTAGATTCTGGTATCGAGACAGACAGTGGATCAGAAGAAACAATGTGTCAGAAAATACCTGTAGAGGCAGACTTCCTGTATGCCTATTCTACTGCTCCAGGTGAGAGACTGTATCCATGACCACCTGCACTCATGCTACAAATTAAAGTTTGGAGTTGGACCTAGTCAGTGGGTGACTTCACTTGTATGGAATGTCCCTTTGGTCAGTTTGAGTCAGCTGTCCAGGTTGTGTCCCTTCACAGGATCTTGCCCCCTCCCAGCTCCTTGTCAGGGGGAGTGTTGGGGAGCCAGTGCTGCTGGGCAGTAGCCAAAGCACTGGGGTGTTATCAGCACCTTTCCAGCTACCAGTGCAAAGCACAGCACTGGGAGAGCTGCTGGGGGAAAATGAACTCCTGCTCAGCCACACCCAATACACTCTTTCATGGAAATAGATATTTTATTCTCTCAATCACTTTTTTTACCCTAATTTGATTTCTTTTTGAGGTAGTTGCTATTCTCAGTTCCTACAAAACCCCTACCAAACCCTGAATATATCCTTCTCACTAGCAAACCCTCAAATGTTTGTCTGCTGGAAGTTTAGTTAATTGGAGTTGTGCAAATAATTTACAGCAAGAGGAAAATATATTATTCTGAGAGAACAAAACAAGCAGATATGCAGAAGTGGATGATAAACACCAGCATGTTATTTATCTATCAACTGTATTTGCATTACATCCTTAATCAAAATTGGTAGTGGCAGGGCCCTTCATATGTGCTTTACATTTCCACTTAGCAGAAGTAGGTTCAGTCTTTAATTCTGCACATATTCTTGAAGCGACACTGAAACCCATTTTTCATCTGCACTGTCACCTCTCCTTTGTATTCATGTGCTCCATGAAAAATAGTGATTAATGGATAAGCTTGCTGCAGCAGATGATAGTTTTCCTACCTTTTGATTTTTTTCATACTTTTCTTTGATTATAGAAGATGACAGGATTAGAAAATTTGAGTTGGAATTTGTGGAGATTTTAAAATCTAAATGTTGCTGGTTGGTGGTTTTGAGTTTTTATTTTAAAACACTGATTGCTATTGGAAATAATGCATTGTTCCCCTAATTGCTGACCTGTCCTGTATGAAAGGCTGCTCCATCTGATCACTTTGACATTGCTCTCTTCCACAGGCTATTACTCCTGGAGGAATTCAGCTGAAGGCTCTTGGTTTATTCAGTCACTGTGTAAAATGCTGAAGGAACATGCAAGAAAACTTGAACTCATGCAGATTTTAACTCGTGTAAATCGCAGAGTGGCAGAGTATGAGTCCTGTTCAACTCGACAAGATTTTAATGCAAAGAAACAGATTCCATGTATTGTCTCTATGCTCACCAAAGAATTTTATTTCCCTTCCTAAAATAATTTTCCAGTTGATGTTTTTATCTGCATTTTATATGCAATATTAGCACTGAATACCACTTTTAAATCTGAGTAACTGTTCACTACTGTGTGTGGCAGAATGAAGTGTCACAAAGTTAGATATGTGTCTGTTGTTAGTAGTAAAACATAGTATGGCTGTGTTAGTAATGCAAACCTGAGTAGCTGAAGCAGATTTGAAAGTAGTGCTCTGAGTATCACAAAAAATGAGGAAGGGGACACAGAAGAAAGATCAGATGATTTATTGGAGCTTTTTGGTGCTACATTTCACTTTGCTGAAGGGGCAGAGAAAAGAAACAGTTCTTGTAAATAGTATGGTTTCATATCTTACAAAGAAGATTCAGAATGTCAGTGATAATAATATGATAGTAGTGTCATCATACATTTCTTAACTCAATTTTTCAAGTTTAGGTTATAAGTTAACCTAAACGATTTTTACACTTTTGGGCATAAACTGTGGAAAACAGCCATTTTGTACTTTTGCATGCAATTACAAAGCATGTTTAGAGAACAGTCAATTTTTCCTGATAAATCCTGATAATTTAATAACTTTGTGTATGGAATATTAGATAAGGCAATTATATCAACATGGTAGCTGTTTCAAAATAAATTTTGTATTCTGACCTTGAAGCTGAGTGCCCAAGGGACCAGTCTTCCAAAATGTCTTTTTCTGCAGCTCCCTAAGGGTGAAGCTCTGGGAGCATATCTGAGACTGTAAGAACCAATGCAAAAGGAATTCTGAACAGTTTGCTTTCCTCTTTTTGGCCTTAAATAAGACTGGGTTTGCTCTGTGCATATCACATGGATTCTGTATGAAAAACCTAGTTTTGTGGTACTGGAGAAATTTCACTTCATAACTGTAACTTCCATTGAGTTAACTGCAAACTTCAGCTAGAATATGTTAACAATTAGTAAATGGATATCTCTTGACTCTGAATTTTGTGAAACAGACTTTTGTAAAATTGCAACACATTTTTGCTGATATTTCAGCTTGTAGCAGTCTTTTTAAGATCAGTGGAAGACAGAATATGAAATTACTATAGGGTGCTTGCAAAACAAGACTTGAAACTCTTTTTAAATTGTGTAACAAAAACAGTGTTGGCAAATTGATGTTCACTTTCAGAGGTATTTGGTACTTGTTTTTTTAAATTAAATACTGTTTCCTAAATTGTATCATGCTTTTCAATGTGTGTCATTAGTTTAGGAACTGATAGCTTTTGCAGATTAATTTTAACTTTAATGATATCCTTTTCTCCTGAAATTACTATTGTCCTTTTTCTCTCCCATCTGTCTTGCCACCTTAAAGTATTGTATGCTATTGTATAGCCAGGTAATAAGAGTAGATTAGTGATTGAGACCTGGGAAATGCAGGTTCAAAATGGCTGCAGAGGAGAGAGTTTTAAACACTGTAGATAAATTCCCTGATGACTGCCTGCTGAACAGGAGCAATCCTGTTTCCCTCTTGTATAAATGTTCTGTGAGAAAGAGTTGGTCTATTTTAACTCATTGAAATATCAGTTCTGGGCAGATTATTGCCCATGCTTCTGTTGAAAAATTAAATAGGCCCATTCTTCATGTAGGTTGTGAATTCCAACAAGCATTTGCAAGGTTATATGTTGTAAATGACTGACAGGACTTCTCTTAATCTGCTTCAAAGCAGTGGGGCATAGGGATGTTCCTTGAGTTCTTAGTTATTTTTCTCTGAAAAACTCCTGTCACAGAGTTTGCTCTTCCCTTAGATTTAATAAGTTCTGGTCTTGATTTGTCTTGTTGCTTTAAAGGAAAATTATTGTATAGCTTTTCCATGGTCTTTAAAGTAGAGCAAAACAAAACCAAAGCTAGGCTACAATGAGTTGTGAGTTGGAGGAATGAGGCCTGCAGCATGAGATAGGCTGTGGCATGTGTGGGAGGGGGATTTATCAGGATATGCCATGAGATAGATGCTGGAGGGATTACAGTGGGCATGGTGGTGATGGGGGTGGTGGGTAAATATTAATCTTACCTTAGCTCTGCAATTGGCCAGGTACAAGAGGGAATGATGCTTGTTCCACCCCTGGGTGTGACCCACAGCCTTTGTAGTCTCTCTCTCTCTCTCTTTGTAACTCTCTCCATATCCCTCTTTTATATATAAAGTGGGTGCCCCAGCCCACTGTTCATGATGACAGTAACAGGATACTTGACTACAGTCTCACCTTCACTTCTCCCAAAAGTGTTTTAACTCCTCCCTGGCAGAGGAGAATGCAACCACCATGCAGATAAGTGGATGGGCTTGTTCCTCTCTCCTCCCTGCAGCAGGGACATCTCTGGTAGGATTTCTACCTGCACCAGAGCATACCTGGGAACACTTGTACATACTGCTGTACTCTCAGATTATGTAGGTCTAGTGAATTTATCACTGGCAATCTGAAAAGAATCTTTTACATTGCCTGTTGCTCCAATAAACTGCACCATTTGTTAATGTGTGGTCATAAATGAGACCAAACTTAGAGTGTAACCCACACTGTGCATCTGAGATCTTAGAAGGCTTTTAAGAAGTCTGACAGTATTTTGCTGACTCGAAAAACCAACAGAACCACAAACTTCAAAAATTAATTATGAAGATGGCATATGAGATACCTAACAACTTTTACTGTTTTCTGGTAAAACTAAAAAAGCCCCAACCAAACAAAAACCAAACCAATAAAACTAAAACAAATTTCTTCTTTCTTTTTTGAATAAACATGTAATGTTAAGCAATGGAAGGAGGAAGAAGGTAAAAGACCCAGGCTGAAACTGGGGAGGCAACTCCTGCTGTCTGCTTTGCAGCAGGTCAAATACTCCCTTCTGGCTAAGCAAATCCTTATATTGAATGCAGTCAGTCTGCCTTCTTCCCATAACAACCTCTAGTACTACTCGACCAAGTACTAGGTCTCTTTCTATACATGATGCATTGCTCTTAGAAGTTCATATGCTTTCTCCTTAAATTTTAAACCAGATTAGTATACATTCACTGGATTACTATACAGTCACATGCAGGTTTTTTAACTATGTATCAGTGGTTTTTTGTTAGTTTGGTTTTTGGTTTTTTTTTTGCTAAAGTCAGGCAGTGTGTGTATGAAATCACATCTAGTGATTAGAAATATTAGCAATATGAATAATAATAGCTAAATTAAGACTTGTCACCCCATATTCTATAAGGAATGTTACTCATTACCAGGAAAAAATACCTTCCAGCTGTGTATTTCCTCCCGCTCTTGGTTGCAGACAGCAGAACGATCAGCAGATCTCTGGTTTTTTGAGGGACCAGGGTCAGAGGTAAACTAGTGCTGTATCACCACCAGGTGTCACAGCAGCTAGCAGAATAATCTCCAAAACTCACATTAATGAGTCATTCAAAATGAAATCCAAATGCCTGCTGAATGAAGCAACCCATTCACAGCTGTCAGTGGTTGTTTGCTGTCTGTCAGCTCGTGTGTTTATTACATCCTGGGATTTGCATCCCAAAGTATGTGAGAACATAGCATTGCTGCTTCCCAAGAAAGCCACTCTGTCTTACTGTGTATCAGAGTAAACCAGAATCAGCTGATTTCAAGGCAAAAAGGGTTGGTTTTGCTGCCCCAGACCTACATAGAGAATATTTCCAATAATGGAGCATGTCCCCCTGCAGCTACCTGTCATATCACTGATAATCCTGTAATGTTTAGCATTAAAAAATCCACAGCACCCTCCAAAACAGGTTTCTGTCTTCAAACAAATGACAGGTGCAATAGCTTGCTTTGCCTGCATCATGACAGTCAGTTAGTGGAAACAGAGAGAAATAAGCCTTGTAAGCTCCTAATTTTAATGCTGTGTCTTCAATTCTGAAGTTCAGATTTTCCTGGATAATCACAAACCAAAAAATTAGGGCCTGGCTTTTCCAAACAAATGAAACAATGTTCTTTTTGTCCTGGAGATCAAGATCTTCTGTCATGAAGACAGTTGCATAATTAGAGTGCCTCAAAAGAAAATAAGATGAACAGTAGTCATTTCCTAAAAGTGATTTTGCCCATAATGTCCAGGGACTGGCAATGGTGCTCTGCCTTTGCCTGCTGAGCGCAAGACCAGAATGTTTCTGTCTAGTTGAACATGGTGAGCTTTACAGGGACTTACCTAGTGAAATTCCATAGGATGGGGTGTGTAGAAGACCAACCTAGATGACCTAATAAGCCTTCCTGGCTTCAAATTGTATATGGAAAGGTGCCATGCAAATCTATCTTGTTACCTCTGAAAGATGATCAGTAACAGGTTTTCCAGAATATGCATAAAGCAGTAGTAATATTATCTGAGTGGTTTGAGAGCATCTGATGCAAAGATGTACCAACCACAGTACTCCATGACTATTAAAAAATGTTGGTTCTACATATCTAACCACAAGACCTTTACAGAGAATAGTGGTGACAGCCATCACTGGGCAATTTACAATCGTCTGCATAAAACCATGATTAATAGTAAACACTAACAGGATGATTTAAATTTGCAAGATCCTTCTTAACAGAGCATTTCCTCTTTCTGTCTACTTGTGATACTGAACACAGAACATTTTGTGTTCCCTTTTATTCCATTCAGCTAAAAGCCACTTCCTCAAATGCTCAGCCCATACCTCTCCTGCATGATGCAATGCAAAAAGGCTGGTTGAAGGCAGGAGTAACCTTCTCTGCATAAAGTGCTTCTGCTGCTGAGCCTCTTCACTCTTCTTTGCCTCCTTACCCTCAGCTGGCTCCCCATGCTCAGCACACTCCCACCTCACCTCAGCTGAGGCTATGAGCTTTCTGGATGAGGGATGAGCTTTAGGTGATGGGGATGCTGCTGCTGCTGCTGCTGCAGGACCTTCTGAGCCTGGACAGGCACTCAGGAGACTGTGGCTCCCCCACCTGACATCTGGTCCCACTGCCCACACTGCTGGTAAGAGTGGTGACCCCACAGGTGAAGCTTTCTTCATTCAGCCTGCCTGTTATTAAGACCTCAGGAAGCCAGTAAATAACCCCAAGTGGGCTTTGATCTCTCTGCCCTTCAGGCTTGACATTTAAAGCCAAGAGCCCATAATTCTTGGTTAATTCTTTTCTTTCCCAAGATGGGAATAAGAATGCATGCACCATTAGGATACAATTGTCTCCTGACATCTATGAAAGATGGGAGAAGCATCAGAAGAAGGATCCAGCTTTACTGAGTCTCCAGCAGCACAACAGGAGCTCTGCTTTATGTTTGGTGGCTTCTGCTTGCTGAGATGTTGCTGAGTGAAAGCCCAGACTCACAGAATGTTTTGGGTTGGAAGAAAGCTTAGAGATCACCTAGTTTCCACACCCTCTGCCACAGGCATGGACAGCTTCCACCAGACTACATTGCTCAAAGCCCCATCCAACCCGGCCTTAAACTTCCAGGGCTGGTGCATCCATAGTGTCTCTGGGCAGTAGAGAATTTCTTCCTATTATCTAATCTAAACCTACCTTCTTTCAGTTTAAAACCATTTCCCCTTGTCCTGTCACTACATGCCCTTGTAAAAAGTCCCTCTCCAGCTTTTTTAGAACACCTCAGGTATTAAATGGCTGCAGTAGGGTCATGCCAGACCCTTCCCTCCACCAGAGAGACCAACCCACATCCCAAAGCAAAATAAAAACCAGATTCTTCCACCCCTTTCACTAGTTCCCATTTTGATGCCTGCATATGATGTCTAAGCCTCCCTGGCCAGCACTGCTCTAGTGGGACTTCCTTGCAGACCACATCTGAGGGCCAGTGCTGCACAGGGCTCGGGGGCCAGCAGGACTCCAGGTTTCTGTAGACTGGCACTCACTTTTCTAGGCAAGTCACAAAAGAAGAGTGGGGGTTTGGGTCATCCTGAAATCAGTTCAAAACCAACAGGTGGCTTAGCTGCCCAAAGTGACCTGGCTCTGTGATGGTGATGGAACAAGAGCCTGAGCAGCAGGGAGGGGCAGCAGCAGGGCAGGCAATAGCATCTGTCTCTCCAGTCACCAGCTGGGTGCTGCAAGGGCTGCATCCCCTCGGGGCCAGACACAGGCTGGGTGAGCTGGGGGTACCCTGCTGGGGTATGGAATGCAGGCTTTACCTGCTGGGCCATGTCAACACAGGCACATTTTGATCAGCTTTTTCCAAGGGTACCACTGTGGGAGGAGGGGGTGGGGGGTGGGCAGGGGAAGCAAGATGGGCAGCAGTGAGGTGGGAGACCTGAGCAGGAGGTCAGAAGGTGGCATCTCCAACTGCAGCCCTGAACTACTGACCAGCAGCTCTGGAAACCTCTGGGAGAGAGGAGGCTTTGCAGCAGCATATCAGCTACTCTGAGTCCTTTAACTTGGATGTTGACCTCAGGAATCTAATCAGAGAGCTGATTATAAATAATCTGTGCAGTTGTTGATGAGATTACAATGTGCTGCCACAGGAAGTTGGAAGCAAAGGGTTACTCCAGAGTCTGCTCAAGATGCTGCACCATCATTATCTATGGCTGCACAGCAAGTATGAAAAGGGGAACTGCTAAAAAAATACTCCAAAAATGGTCTCAGGGAGAGGGAGAAAGAGGAAGCAGCCTGGCTTACAAAACTGGGGGTGAGGGACAAGGAGGAAGAGGCCAGGGAGCAGAGAAAATTCAGAAGGAGGGAGGACAGTCACTGTGAGGGATCCCAGTTCAGGCATGGGCCAGGCTTACCTTAGAGCTAAAACATAACAATAACCTGCAGTAAAAAAGACTAAACCAACAAAACCTGAAAGCAAGGGCATGCCCTAAATATCAGAAGTAAAAACCTCCAGGTAAACCATCAATGCTAATTGTGTTCAGGGGGCAGCATTTAATGGAGCAGGGCAGACACAGAGGGAAAAGGAGGTAGGGAAGAAGTGCAAGCTGTGGGTGACCCAGCAGCTTGAGGCACCTGCTCTTGCTGAGAGTTGTGCCCAGCACTGCCAGACAGGCACAAAACGTATCCAGGAACAGCTGATTCCAGCAGCCACGAGTTTGAGCAGCAGGTGCTGCCCGACCTGTGCTGCCTCAGACTGCTGAGGAAAGCTCCAGGAAAGCTCCCTGGAAAGGCCCAAACTTTACAACCTCAAAGACTTTGAGGTCATCATCCCTGAAGGTATTCAAGAAAAGACTGGACATGGTGCTTAGTGCTATGGTCTAGTTGACAAGATGGTAATCAGCCAAGAATTGGACTTGATGATCTTTAAAGTCTGTTCCAACCTGAATGATTCTGTGATTCGGTGACTTCACAAGCAAAGGAAGCAGCAGGCAGCACCAGTGGGGCAAAAAAGGAGGCAAGGAAATAATTCCAGGCAGTGTAGAAAGAGACCTGCTGTTTTTCTAAAGTTAGTATAGAAGAATTTTAAGGAGTAATTGGAGACATGCCAGGAGCTGTGCAGGATTCTGCTCTAGAGCTGGGAAGAAAGTGGGGGAGCACTTGCTGGGCAGTGGGGCAAGGATGGCTTTGGTAGGCATGGGGTCCAGGAAAAGTCTTGAAAGAAGACAAGCAGGCTATGTCAGAAAACCGTGTTCGGAAGAGAGCAGTGAAGCAGTGGAGAGCTGCAAGAGGAACAGAGCGATGAGCAGTGGTGGGCTGGGAAAGCCGGCAGTGCAGCCACCTCCCGGAGCTGTCCGCGGGCAAAGCACCTGCGGGAGGCGCGGCAAGGGACGGGCGGCCGCCGAGCTGGGCAGCTCTCGAGCAGGAGCTGGAGCTGGGAGGATGCTCTGCAAACCCCGGGTCTCGGACCCTGTGCAGGCAAGCGCGTAGGTAAGGCGAGCTCTGCTGGGCTCTATCGCCGGCTGCTCCCACGTTTGGAAGGGTGCGGAGGGCTCGCCATGCTGTTTCCCTGCCAGTTCACAGTGTAGGCACACTGACAGAGAGAGAGCACGGACTGACCTGGGAGCTCCAGGTTTCACTCTGTTCTGCCTCTGAGTTCAACGTGCTTTTCAGTTTGGCAGCATAATGAACCAGCAGTACAGGGGATGGAATGCAGTTTGTGTCTGTGAATGAAGAAAGCCCCGAGGAGAGGTGAGTCAGGACAAAACGAGGAGATAAGTATGGAGTGTTCCTCATTCACTGCTGAAAGTTGGAGTTCTTGGGAGAAAAAACAGCTCATCTCTGAAATTCATAGATGGGAGAATTTTGCTGAGAGAAGCAGAAAAAGAAGTGTTGTAAAGGATTAAAAAGACTGCTCTGAGAGATGCTAAAAAGCACATTACCTTCTCCCCTGTCCAATCCTGGCCTTGTTATCAGGACAGACACGGGGAATTTTGTCCATGCTGGTGTCACAGGTAGAAAAGTGAAAAGGTTGAATGCTTGAATTTTGTTGTTGTTTATTTATCTTACCTGCATTACAGCTGGCAAGCTAAAACCTACAAAGCAAGAGTGCAGGAGAAGAGTAGTAGAATGATGGCTCTTCATTTCCTGAGCCCTTTTTATACTAAAACTAATGTAACTTATTGTTTATAGATTTAAACCAATGTCCATATAACAGGTCTATTCGTAACGCCGGAAATGCTGTAAAATTTGTCCAATACTTTTTCAATAGAACATGGACTCATGGGAAGAAGAAGCAAAGAGGGAATTTTAGCTGTGTCATGCCACCATTTTGAGTTTTATCTCTTATCAGCTTACTACAATAACAATCCCACAAACCTTCACCTTTTCACCCTATGAGAACTCATATACCATTTCTATGTCCCAACTCAGACTTCAGTAGATTGTAACATTTCCAGAAGTGCTGGGAGCTTATTCCAGGGCTGTGAATCATAATGAGAACTGTACAAGGGGGTATAAATTATCCCTGAGGGCTTTACATCTGACTCAGGGTCAGGTTTTGCAGATGGCTCAGGGCCAGGTTCAGCAGGTGATTTGGGATCAGGTTGAAAGCAGCTCATTTCCTGATCTTCAATATTTGGCCTTATCTCAGGTATATCAGGCAAACAAATATTCTCCACTTTTTGGCCTCCAACATCCCCCTTCAAAACAAAATAGTAGTTATCAGCCTTGTCTTAGTGACTGAAACACACTGCAACTGAAGGCTGTCTTATTACCAACACTGAGTGCATGGAAAAGTGACAGTAGCAACATTCCCATGTCAAGCTCTACAAAGCCATTTAAATCAATACAATATTCCCATTGATAAAGTCTTCCCAAGTTTTGGCTGAAGCTGTCTCCTTATGGCTGGATTTCAGCATCCTTTGGTGTGAATTTTTAGAACTTGGTGTTACCGGGTTGTAACACTATGGGAGGCAGAACAAAAAGCACTCCATAATCTAAAGGGATAATACCTTGGATATGTTTCTTACCCAAGGTCTAAACAGAGTGAGAAAGCAAACACTCTTTACTGACATAAGATACAGCAATTGAAATAGAAAAAACCCCAAACCCTATGAACAGAGAAACTTCAGTTGTCAAATTTCCTGTGGCTTTATGCTTCCTGTTTATGTTCCTTTCATGCTACACATGTGAAGGGGTGAGGTCCCATCAGGGCTTTTTGGGTGCCTGTGGCTGTGGCAAATGACTCTGTG
Organism: Rhipidura dahli; assembly: GCA_013399225.1. Classification (NCBI taxonomy): domain Eukaryota; kingdom Metazoa; phylum Chordata; class Aves; order Passeriformes; family Rhipiduridae; genus Rhipidura; species Rhipidura dahli. Next base: position 656,212 of record VXAC01007672.1, read on the forward strand.
CATGTTTCTTCACTGGGGAGAAGGTGAGTGACAGCTGCTGTGGGTCACTTGTTCTCGCACTGATCATCGTGGGCGTCTACAGCGCCCCAGAGATTAACAGGGTGTTGTAACCTGTGTGCAGCTGAGTAGAATGAAAGCCATGCAAAGACATCATGACCTTCTAGGATTCCTTCATTTTAATGATGGAGGTGATCTAAAAAGAATCTACATGTCACAGGACTGATAATAACCCCCTTAAACTTGCCACTGTCTTGCATTTAGTTTACAAGTATGAAGCTTTGGGAAGATTTGCTGGGAGCCAGTTCACTCTTTGGTCTTACTCTGGATTTGAGCTCTAAGCCATGTTCCCTGTAATCATATCTGCAGTTGAATCATGACAGCAAGGGAAAAAAACCCAAAACTTGGTGGTATCACACTTAATCTGGGAAATGAGATTCCAGTGTGGACATGTGTGTAGATGTGGCACTGAGCAATGAGACATTTCTGTGCAAAGGCCCTGCAAAAGACTGGAGCAAAATGCCATGAACCTCTGCAACCCAAAGATAAGAGCTGAAAAAGTGTAAAAATACAGAGGCAAACTTCCTCTGCCTCAGGCTTCTTTTTTCAACTGTGTCCTGATCTCTCCATAACTGCAAGAGATAAGGTATCTGTAGTGGAGTTCACCATTTACCTCCTTTCTAAAACAGAGGATCGTTTGTTTTGCCATCCTGAACAATATTGCAAAACACTCCAAACACTGATTGCAGGCATAAGTCAACAGCATTGCAGGTGCCGCCCATTTCCAGGCTGCTTTTGCTCCAAGTCCCAGAGGCAAATATGGGAGACAGTAGCACAGCCACAGCCAAACTCTGCAACTCAGCTTGCTGAGGTCTCACAGGGATTTTGGTTGGGAAACAGGGAAAACTGAAACTCAGATCTAATGAGATTAAGTGAACTCCTGAACGGGCACTGGGGGGGATGGGAGAAAAGGTGTTTTAAGGCACAGGCAGCCCTGCCAGCCTCACTGGCATAGTGTTGGGCAGCGAGGAGGGGCCTTACCTGAGGTCTTACCTGGCTGGCTTTGCCCTGGTAAAATCAAGATGGCCATGTCGGGTCAGGTGGGCTGGGGGCTGTGCATTCACTATTCCCAGTTTTCCACAAACATGGAATAACAAAGGCAGGTGGACAGCAGACCTGTGATAATGGGCACACAATGAGCTCTCCAAGCCCTGTGGTTTTTGCCATTTAGGCATTTCCTTCAAGTTAACAAAATAACCAGCCTTAGTGTGTAAGCAACAGCACTGAAGTTCTGGCACAATGTGGGAGATGAGGATCTGAAGAGCAACCTTACAGTACTGGACTTTTAGAGAGAGGTCATGTTTTCACCAGAACCACCAACAAAGGGAAAAGGGGCATTTTAAGCTACCTCTTTTTTACCTTTCTCATGTCTTCAGCTCATCAGGACTACCACAACTACTGCATCAAAAGCACTGTAGTCAGGAGGTCAGGGGAGGTGACTCTGCCCCTCTATTCCTCTCTGGTGAGACCCCATGTGGAATACTGAGTCCAGCTCTGGGGTCTTCAGCACAGGAAGGACATGAACCTGTTGGAGTGAATCTGGGCCACCAGGATGTTTAGAGGGATGGAGCACTTCTCCTACAAGGAAAGACTGAGAGAAATTGGGGTTGTTCAGCCTGGAGAAGAGCAGGCTTCAGGAAGACCTGAGGCCTTCCAGTACCCGAAGGGTACTCACAGGACAGATGGAGAAAAACTTTTTACAAGAACATGTAGTGACAGGACAAGAGGGAATGGCTTCACACTGGAAGAGACTAGGTTTAGACTGGATGGTATGAAGAAATTCTTTTCAGTGAGGGTAGTGATTGAGACACTGGAACAGGTTGCCTGGAGCAGTTATGAATGTTCCATCCCTGGAAGTGTTCAAGGCCAGATTGGATAGGGCTCTAAGCAATCTGGTCTAATGAAAGGTGTCCCTGCCCATGGCAAAGGTGCCGGAATTAGATGATCTTTAAGGTACCTTCCAACCCAAGCCATTCTACTGATTCTACAAATCCAGATCCTGTGATTTTAGGAGAAAAAACAAGAGTGTATCTTGATTGGTTTGGGTTGGTATTATAGTTTAGCTGTGCTGTCAAGCTGAGGGACAGGAAAGCAATAATATAGCTGAAGTACATGAGTAATCAGATGTGATGATAGGCCATGTAGTGAAGCTCTTCTCAGAGCTTTCTTCCATGTCTGCTCCTTTTTGCACATGAAACCATTTAATGCAGTGGTATTTGGCCAGGGGAGTGAAGTCATTGACTGGACAGGCTGCGACTTCTCAACTGGTGAAGTGAAATGCTGCTGCTGAGAGCACCAGGTGCTAGAAGTCACACTGCTTTGGATGTCTGATCATGGACCAGCACCAGTGGGCAAGCAAGTACTTGCAGATGAGCTGAAATGTTCTTAAGAAACAAGATTCCCCAGGTTGGGAAGAGAGGGGAGAGAATGTGATGAAAACCTTAAATACACAGTTCAGTCAGAAAAGAGTGGGGAAACAAACACTACCAGCAGATCTGCTTTTGTGTAACGTTCTCTGCAACTGTTCCACAAACTATTTACAACAGGTTTATGTGCATTAAGTTTTGGCTTGCCAAGCAATGAAACACTACCCTTTCTTTGAAGCTGACTGGAAACTATGAACACCTGCTTATCAGACTTTTACATATCTAGCCCAAGGTATAATTTTATAAGGCTTTCCCACACAGAGAACTCTTGACTCTTCAGCCAGATCCATTCCACAAGTGAAATGGCAATGCGGGAGGAAAAGAAATGCAGTGAAATGATACATAATTGCTTTTTTTCCACCTCTATTATACAGGGAGCAGGTGAGTCAGCATTCCCATGGAACTACTTTACTGTGAAAGAAGGAATCCTGCCTCAGCCTGGTAGCTGTTTACTCTTGCCTCTGCTTTTGGTATCTGCATACTAAAACTTTCCTGCAGGGTTGGTTACTGCTTATAAGCATCATAACATGCATACCTGTGGAGTACTCCTTTCACTAGAAGGAGGATTTGCCACCCCACATGTAATTACTGAAAGCAAGGTGCAAATAGTAACCACAAGCACCTGACTTGTGTTTTTCAAAATAATCTCACTATTGTAATGTAGTGCTGAAATCCAGTGGGGTTCATGGGTCCAGGTGTCATGCCATGACTTACAGAGCTAAGGAAGCAAGCCTTCTCCTAGCTTTAAATTGCCTCAGTTCTTGCTTCTGATTGTTGTTGATTTATTTGAAATACTAAAACCACAAGGACATATTAATTGTGCTACTGGAGAACCACCATCCAAAGCAATATTATTTCTTGTAGCACTGTATGAGAGCAGGGTTCCTGAGACAGAGACATGTTTGTACCAGACACTGTAACACTGAGTAAGAAGAGACAGCTGTTATCTCTGGGAACTTATTGTCCACATGGACATAAAAGACAAAGTCTGAGAGAAATAAGAGTAATGAGGAAACCTCACAGCAGGCAGGTAAGACTGGGAAGGTAACTTAAATTTCCTGAGTCTGAGCCGGCGCTGACTCCACTAGCCTACCTTAAAGGACAGTCCTTCTGAAGATCAAGGCTGATTGATCTCCTGGTTATTTTTCAATTTGGGCGTTTTAGTTCAGCCTATTTAAAACTCCCCTGCACAGCAATGGTCTTTTATCTGTCTGCCTCTCTCTGATCTGTGCTTGGGAAGTCAGCAGGTAGGGTGCATCACGAGCCTTGTTTCTGCATTGCATGTCACTAATTAAAGAAGCCATTCAAAATAAAGCTCCAACTCATGTTCTCTATTAATAGCCAAGAGCCTCCCTTCCCCTCCCACGACCTCTTTCTTTTAAAGTGACAAAGCAACCCTGTCCAGGGTTTTGAGATCCCTTGCACTCAGATACCAACTCAGCATCTTTCCAGCTGCATTACAGCAGTTCTCTGAAGAACTCAAGGCAGTTTCCTCAAAAATATGCCACATAACACCCCAGTAACCCCATCGAGATCCCAGTAGCAACGGAAGATTCTGGGAATAGAAGACTTAAAATTGATGTCAGCTTTTACTATGCCATGAAAGGCTTCTTGTTCAGACCCTGACATTGATTATCCACTCGCTTCTGAAAGCCTCAGTTACGTGGGCTTAGCAAACCTGAGAGCAGGGCAACAGCCACAGTGGCAGAAATGACTTGTCAAAAAAGAAGTGCAGGAGATGGGCTGCAGGAGAGATGAGTCATGGATGAGCTGCACTCCAGAAACAGCTCAGCAGGGCCAGCTGCTGCCTTTCAGAAAATTAACTTGCTGGATTTGACAAGCTAGCACTGAAGGTGCAGCAGAGAAGCTCATCTTGAGCTAGTCCAGTGCATCCAGAAGATGCTGCATCTGCTCTTGCTTTGAGAGGATGGTCAGCTGGAAGTGCAGAGGTTGTGCAGAAGCACTCTGGAGATCAGTGTTGCCAGGCCACATACATGAAGGCAGTCAGCAGACAGGACTTGTTATCCAAAAATTATTCTTTTGTTAATAATTAAACACTGATTAGGAAAGGTGAAAGAGCCAAAACTTTAAAGAGGGTGGTGAGTTGGAAATGGATTTGTAATTTGTAGTGACCATTTTAACTTCAGACAGAAAGGCCTTAAACTAACTATTTATAATTGGGTCCCTCTTTTTTCTTCTCTTTTTGTGGCCATGTTGGGTGGTGTTGCAGTCTGAGCTGGGGAGTGCACCGAGGAGGAAAGGCTGGAGGTATATTTAAATAGCTTCCCAAACATGTAGCTTAAGATGTGCATAAGGGCTGCTGCAGGGTCAGACAAGCTGAGGGGCACACAGAAAACTGCCTGTTTTGTCAGCAGGAAACCCCCTGTGGAGGACCCCCCTTATTGGCACCTTCACCATTGAGAGGTCAGTGAGGTGACCACGTCCCAGCACCTCCTGCCTTTCCTCCTGACATGGACAATGGTCCCTGATGACCCCCACTGCCCAGCAAAGGGGTGCACTGGCATGGACCATGAGAAATGGGGTTGGGGGCTGGGATGCTGCTTTGTCCATGTGGGCACATTTGTCTGGAGATGCCCAGGGCAGTCTGGGGAAAGTCCCATGGGTGGGTTGGCTCCCTCTGTCCTCCTGTCCTCCAGTTTTGGAGGGGAGGAACACACCCCTATCATGGGGTGGAACCCTCTCCTCACAAAGCCATGGGACCAAGGCAGGATTTAAGAAAGAGTATCATCTGCTTCGGGGAGTGATTGATGGGGGAATGTGCCTGGTTAACATTTTGTCAACGAATATCCTTGGAAAGTCTTCTTTTTATGTGAAAATCCACTACAAACAGGAAGGTGGAAAAAGTGTCTGTCCCCTCAATAAAGGTAATTGAGCTGCTTTTAACAATAAATAAGTTTTGAATTAATAAATCAAAGCATGCTTTTACACACAATATGACACAAAGCTCTTAATATCTGATTATTATCCTGAAGAAACATATTCATTCTGCTTTGTCAAGCCAATAGGCAACGTATCACTTATCTTTATATTCTACCTCAGTTTTGCTGGGAAAATTGCCATAAAAGCTTCCACTTCAGTGGAACACTCAATTAAAGCAGGGCTAAGCAGGATCACTTTCAGGTATGATTTGCTGAAGCAGCCTGGCTCCCAGCCAGGCTTTCTCTGCCAAACTCCACTCCAGCCCTGAAATGTCAAGATGCTGTACGTGTTTTTAAGGGACTTCTTCCCTCCCTAAATTTTGCTGTGAGGGCAAGGAGATGAGAGTAACTAAAACTGTCTCACAATGCTGTTAAGCAGATTCCTGGTTCCCTTTCTTCCCTCCTAGTAAATAACATTAATTGTGTACAGCATCTGAGCTGGCAGAGTGACGGGCTGAAGTACTGCAGCCAAATAAAAGCAGTGACAAGTAATATGAACAGGCACTACAGTCCTCAACAGTGTCCTTCTATGTCATTTATTTGGGTGGGGCTCAGGAGACAGCCTCTTCCCACCTACCTGTCCTCCTGCAGCAGCTTCACGAAGGTGTGACTTTATCCAGCCCTTAGCAGATTCAGTCAGAAAGAGCCAAGAGATAAAATAATAACCTCTGACAGATATCTATTCTACTAAGAAATCGTTATACCTTCCCAATCCCATTGGTCTGGCTGCAGCCACACCTTTGTGAAGACACTTGGCTTTCCTGAAAGTGTAAGAGGCTTTGAATTGCAATGGAAAAGTTTTGTTTTGCAGTTTAGAGAGGCTACTGTTTAGAGATCTGGTCTGAGCAGATAGGTTTTTCCATCTGGAACAGTTTTCCGTAATTATTACTTAAATTACTAGCAATAAAAACAAATCAACACTCCCACCATCTCATTTCTTAGCAATCAGAAGAACAGCACAGCTGGAACCTGAGAGCTGAGAAGTGCTCACTAATTTAGACACCCTGTTAAGCCTCTCATGGGTAGGTGTCTCTGCTGGCACAGTCCAACCAGAGCCAAAGGAAATATCCCATGGTTGGATTTGCTCTGAAAGGCGTTCAGGAAATGGCCTCTTTGTGCTGCGTGAATAGCACTGGGGTGGTGCTGCCGGCACTGGTGCTGCTGCTGCTGCCCCTGGCTCACTGCCGCAGCTGGCCAGGAGGGACCAGCCCGGGCTCCTGTCGCTGCAGGTGACACAGCTGCGCAGGGACCTGAGTCCTACAGGAGCAGGCTGAGCAAGCTACACACGACCCTGCAGCTATCAGAGTGGGAGAAAAAAGGGGGAAACACCACAAAAAGTTTGATTTAAGGAACCTGGACTAAATGAAGGCAAAGAAGGAGGGGTGAGAGGCTCTCCCCATGCACAGTTCTGTGTGCACACTAACATCAGATGCATGAAGGCTCTCCCAGAACTCGAGAGGAATTGCTCATGTCCTTTTATTTAAGGGCCTATTTGTTCATTTGGGACTTAACTGAGTTAATTTTTTTCCCTCCAGAATGTGGGTAAGGAAGAAGAGACCCAGCTGCCTCTCCATGGTTCTAGCACCAGGCTTTAGTTTCTAGGAATGTTAACATGAGCATAAATACTTCTAGAACGCTGCAGAAACACCAAAGCCCAGACAGTCCTTTTATTTACAACAGTATACACACACAGTAAATGAAACAAAAACCCCCCAAACAAACAACCCTCCAACAAATGAAACTGATTTCAGAGGACAAATTAATTAGAACTTCTTAAAAGGTTAATCAACACTTTCCCATTATACTTTAGGTGATTATTTGTGTTACAGTAATATGCAAATACTTTCAATTCTTAGCTCGAAAAATCTCATGGGTTTTTTGTTTGTCAGTTTTTTTCTTTTTTAATAAGAAAGGTGTCATTACTATCTAATATCTAAAAATATCAGTGCTAAAGATTACATCAGCATCGGAAGGTTTTTTGCAGAATGAATTAAAACTGAAAATAAATTTAACTGTGCACCATGTTTAAAAATTGGTGTAGGCGCTCAGGAAGATGTGGGTAATAATATTAAGGTAAGAATTATAAGACTATTTCAATTGATTTCTTTTCTTGATACTGGCCTGAAATGTAAATTATCTTTCCTACTTTAATGTATCAGAAAAAAAACCAGGTCAGCTGTAGGTGAGTAGGTAAGCTTGAATCCCAGCTCCATGAGAAAATTCAACTACTCTTATTCTATTCTACATATGACAGTGATTTTAAGAACCAAAATGATGGTATAGTCAGCTCCACATAAACACAGGGCAAAAGCCACAACAAAAGCAGCAGAAAAGGAAGATATCAAAAATGTTGTTAAGCTTTTCAAAAATATTATTAAACTTAAAAAAATAGGTGGCATATTTATTTACCTTCTGGAATCTAAAGGATTCCCAGTTTGAAGGTTTTTTTCTCACAAAAATGAACTCCAGGCCAGAAAAGTGACTCATTTGTGAAGGAAAGGCAGGATGCTGATGGAAACAACTGATTCCAGTAGCTGGGTTCCCAAGGAAGGTAATTAAAGATTAAGTTGCAAACTTTGGCAGTTCTGCAGAAGAAAAGCTGGGGATACATGATGCTTCTGGGTTAAATTTTCTGATTTTAAAGCTGTCATGTATTACTGAAACAGCAAAGTCACGAGAGGTAAAGTCTTTTTGGATGGAATGAGTCACTGCTGAAAGTTAAGTTTAGAGAACAAAAGCTGCCCATTCCGATTACCTTTCAGCATTGAAAAAAGGAATCACAACAGAAGATTAAACCTCTGGTATAACTTGTGATTTTATGGTGCTAGGAGATGTGGAGGCAAAGGCTTTGTCAACGCACAGAATGCATCAAGATCCTTGAATGTGCTCCTCTGAGATCACGTGAAGGTGGTGGGAAGAAATGGCAAGAGCAAGCTGCAAATTCTGCCCAATGGCTTGGCTCATGTTTCTCAGGGAAGCTAGCTGTTTTCTTAAACCAAAACCAACTAATGTAATTCATGGCAGTGCCACTTTGTGAATAGTGTACTCTGACAGAGATGTTAAAATATTAAACTTTTTTCTACACAATATTTACTGATACATAAACTACAGTATTTATCACAGCCGGCTCATCCTGAGAACAAATTAAAAGCACACACTAGAAACAACAACAACTTCTGAGTATTGCAAAAGTCAGCCCAAGTTTCTCTACTCTTTGCTTGGAGAGAAGTTGGAGTAGCATTCCTACCCAAAACCATTTGCAGGCATTTCTAGTCAGGACTTTTTGAAGGATGTCAAAGAGCTTCTAGCCTCTAGAAATTTGTGGCTTTGGGGGTGTTTGAGGCAGAGTTGGTGCCTTTACATTTATAGACCTCATGGGCTTCTTTTCTTCTGTAAATGTGTACAGGTGCTTTTTTGGGATCCCCTCTGAACTATTGGCACCTCAAAGGAGGATGCATGAAGACCCACCTCCTTCTGTTTGCTTTAAATTGGCCACCTGCTTGTTTCACTCGATGCTCTCTAGTTCTTTTATTAGAAAAGAAAGCAAATAATCCACCCCTGCTGCTCTCTACTCATGATTGTGTATTCTCTCTGGTCTGACTGTTTTCTGTTGTTTATCACTTCTCCATCCTATACAATCTTAGTCATTTAAATCATTGAATCACTCTAACGTAAGTGTGGCTCCATATTTTTCTTTATGTTTGTTGCTCTTCTCTGGATCTTTGCCATTTCTGTTACACATGGGCCAGAGCAATCCTTGGGAGGCATGTTGCAGCACTCCCCATTCTGTTTTTTGTGTTTCAGCCTGCTGTTCTTCCATCAGCTTTGGGACAGTTTCTGAGTGCTGAACCAATTCTTCCATGAGTTATTACAACTGTTAGATCTTATTTCTAAATGGGAACAAGTTGGTTAGTAATTTCCCACTTTCTATCAGTTTACTGCTCTCTAATCAAACCTGGCCATAGTAAATGTCTCCAACATGGTCAGAGGGTATTAACATCCTACTGTTACCCCAGTTAGACCTTAAGTCTATGAAAATTTGGCTTTAGTTGCTGAAGTTTGCTGATTTTGCTGCTTCTTTCATCATGGAGTTCATAGCCCCTTTCCCTATAGCCACAGCGTATTCTGACCCTCCTATACAAGTTGTGGCCTGTCACTACTATGTCTTGCTGATTATTTCCTTTCCCTGCACATCTATTCAGTCAGCATGCCAATTCAAAGCCAGGTGTCCCATGTCCCTCACTCTAATTCCACTGTGGCTTCATGGAAATCAGTCTCTTCTGGAAGTATCTGGGAGAATCAGCCATGTGAGTAGGGCCTTCCTTGCTTCTCTTGTACAGCTGCTCTAGGACCTGTGTCCCTCCACATCAGTATGGAACTTTCCTTACTGCTGGGAATGTTTCTAGAGACGTTTAGAAGGAAATGCTTAATTTTACTGTCCTACCTGGCACCATATGTCTTGCTTCCCAAACCTTTCCCTTGACCTTTCCTACTTCAGTGGTGCACATGTGGACCACAGCCACCTTCTAGGCCACAGTGGTTTTCTGGAGGTGGTAGACGGCTGACATCCATGGGTCTCTACTAACTGAAATTATTTTGTGATTATGTTCTCAGTGCAAGGAACACCTTTTCAAAACAGGAGATCTCATCACCCACAAGGGTGGACTCCCTATCCCACTGCTAGCTCAGTATCCTCTGCATGTCCAGGGATGCTGCCACAGAGGGTCCTCAGAGCACACAGCACCTGGAAAACACCTCCCTCTCCATTTGCTGTGCAGCTGGAGAGCACACAGCTCCTTAACCACTCCCCTGCGCCACTCCCTGCACAAACCCCGTGTCCCAGCACTTCTCCCACCACTGCCAGCAGTGCATCATGCAGCCACACAGGGAGCTGCACCGCTTGCCGGCCTGAACACGTGTATAGATACGTGTGCCTGGGAGAGAGAGGCATACACCTGTCTGTCTCCATATACAGCCTTTTGAAATGACTACATTTCATATCTCCTCCAGCCTCCAAGTGCTCTTTTCCTTTATCATTTATGGCTAAGGCTAGGAATGGCGCATTACAACCCCTACTCAGTCAATTTTATTTACTGTAGTTTGAATCGGGATTATCAAAATCCTGTCGAAAGCTTTGGTCTCTACATTGACTCCATAACTAACAGCAGTTTGTAAAATCTGATGAAATCCAAGAGCTCTCTTTTGAAGTAGGCCAGCTGCTTGAGCCTCGCTGGGTTCAAAGCGGTCTGATCTGTAATTGTCCTCGTTGTGGAACTACGACATTGTCCTTTTCCAAAGGCAATGACAGCCCTAGCATGCGCGTGTACCAGACTGAAACCAAGACTCCCACCTCAGCAAGAGGAGCTAGAGACGCAGGCAGCGATTCAGTCGCTGCTGGTCGAGCTGAGCGGCAAGGATTCCTCTCTGCTCCCCGGGAAAACCTGCTTTGAGCCCTGCGTTTGTGCGTCCCAGAACAGTTTTCCCTCGCTCCTCGCTCCCCGGGGCTGCCTCCAGCTCTCGGTGCAGCTCTGCGGGACCAGCGCATGTTGAGGGAGGCCGGGGATCAGCAGGAACCGGTGCCGGCGGGGAGGCGGTGGCGGAGCCCCGCGCTGTGCCGTGCCCCGGCGCTGTGCTGTGGCCGTGCCCCGGCGTTGTGCTGTGCCGTGCTCCGGCGCGGCGGTGCTGTGCCGTGCCCCGGCGCTGTGCTGTGCTGTGCTCTGCCGTGCCCCGGCGCTGTACTGTGCTGTGCTGTGCCGTGCCCCGGCGCTGTGCTGTGCTGTGCTGTGCCGTGCCCCGGCGCTGCGGTGACGGGCGCAGCGCTTCCGCGCCCGCCGCCGCAGCCCTGCCCCCGCCGCCTGCGCG
>VXAC01007672.1:668180-784580 GCA_013399225.1 Rhipidura dahli
GCGGGGCCGCTCGGGTCCCTTCAGGAGCAGCCTGTCGCGCGGGCCCGGCGGCGCGGCCGCCCCTGCAGGCGCTGCCCTGCCCCAGCCGGCGAGCGGAGGGCCGAGCGCTGCGTCTCTAACCCCGGAGGGAAGTTAGGAACCAGGATTTTCTTTGTGCGCAGTACTCAGGGCCAAATTTCGAGCGTCTTGCAATGCCCGGGATCGAAGTTACAAGTACCTGAAGGGTTGGATCCTTCGGTCCAGGTTCCCAGAGGTACTTAGGTCTTTAACTCGCGTTTTGATTAGTGTGAGCTCCTAAACAGCAGACACTGTGTCTTGGCTTTACTTATTTAGACACAGAGCTCAGATAAAAGAATTCCGGAGTGCAGAACTTTCCTTCCGGCTAGTGTACAGTTGTAATTTATAGCCCACCTTACCGTGCTAAGGTCTTGCAAACTTCATTCTCTTGAAGGTGTGAGCAGTTGTAAATCATGATCTCAGTTTCTGGAGACGAAATACAACAGGTTTAAGTTTAATTTACTTAAGTCTTAACAACCTTTGCAGAATGCATGTTACTACCATAAAAAGAGAGTTGAGTGGAGCAGCAACGTTTAAATTCACTCAAATAGAGACAGTCACACAAAAGTAGCAGTACTGATCTGTGAGGCAGATGGTTTCAGTCTGAATCGTAGTCTTTCCTTGTCACCAGCCCCTTCGGATGCACCAGTATCCTCCTTTGGCCCCTGTTGGTAACATGCCACAAGGGAATTACTTCATGTAATTTCTTTTTGCTGGTAAACCATGGTGGTCGGAGCTCCAACTCTTTAGGCACAGTTATCACTTCATTGTGGTCATCTGCCACAGTGCAGCTCTTCAGTGAGGTGCCGGCATGGCAGGGGGTGAACCTGCTGAGCCCTGTGTTGTCTCTCTGAGGTTGGGGTCCCTGGTTGGCAGATGCAGGTAGAGCAGTCAGTCATTATTGTTGTTTGGCACATATATTAGCATTGCTAGCCAGTTATTTGCTGGTGACAGAAGTGACAGATTTTAGGAGATGTCAAGTCAGTCTCTAGAGAAGAGCTGTTCATCACAGGCCACGCTGTGTGGAAACGGGTAGCCAAGAGTTATAGAAGTAACATGCAGGCCGTTAGGAAGGGTGGTTAAAGGCCCCATTCTCCACTGAGCAAAGGTGATGTCTGGGACCAACTGGAGTTAGAGGAGGTTTTAATACAGAATTGAGAAAATGATGAAGAAAAAAGGGTGCTAAGATTCAAGAGAAAATAAAAATATTTTTGGAATAAATAGAGTCTACATTAGAAGAATAGGCTTTACTTAAATAAATTTGCAGCCAGGCTACGTATGCCTTCAATGAAAACAGGTACTTATATATACTATATATATATTAATATATGTTTAAAAATCAAACAGTGGGGGAAAAGCTGGTGAATGAAGAATATAAAGTTTGCCATGACACATTCTCTCTTGAAGTAGTGCATCAGCTCCATGGTGTTAAAACATCTCCATGACAGAATACTTGGAATATCAAAAACTTTGTGGATGCATAGAGAGGACGGAGTAGCTTGCACATGCATGATGTGGGAAACTTCTTGTTGAAGAGGAAAAAAACTGCTTGGGGAAGTAACACAGGGTCCCATGGCTTGATGTTCTAGGCCAGTATAGGAAGAGTAGAGAGATTAGGGCTGTATGACTGGTTGCCCAACCTAGATGTTGATAATAACTGTCATAAATGAAGGGAGCATTGAGAAGCTCCAAGAGTAGGAAATATGATTGTTAATGGGAGGCCTCAGTTGCCCCATGTAGATTATGTCACAGTCCAACCTGAAATTTTCCCAGGTGCCAAAAAAACCTACTTTCTGGGTATAGCTTGTACAGATTCTGTGGGGGTAACGACTGTGGACAAGGTACTGGCCAGCAAGAATTAAGTTCAGAATTTTGCATTCAAAATCCCAGCCAGCTCTGACATGACAGTAGTCATAATATCCTTAAACTCAATGTTGTTTCAGGAGCAGCAAAGGCAAGAGCTGTTGTGGCAGTGACTAATCTTCCAAAGTAGATCTTCATATAGCGAGGAAAGAAACTATTCAAATGGTGAGAAGCAGCCAAAAGTGTAAAATAGTTGCAAGTGGCATGTAATTTTTCAGAGACAGTAGTAGTAAAGGCTCATAGCAATTATATGTCAGCTGTCAAAAATACCAAAAAAGCTGAGTAGGCCAACAAGCAAAGTAAAGCAGCTCAGTACAGGTAAAAAGACGTCTTTCAAATGTTTTGTCTTCAAATGGGAAAGGTGGAAAAGAACATAAAATCTGTGTCAAACACAATAAGGTAGGCCAAAGAGTCATGCTGCTAAAGGCATGAAAACAGAAAATACTCTTTGAATTACATTAAACCCAGGAAGCCTGCTGGTAAGTTATCCATGAATCAGAGGAGTGCCCAAGGAAGATAAAGTCAGCAGAAGAGTGAAACAAATTCCCTGAGCCTTGCTTCACGAGAAAGAGTTTAAGGAGATTCTCTTGCAAGAGGCTTTCTATTTTTTTAGGGAGTGAACATGTTGGGGAATTTTTCCCAAAGTGAAGTGTCTGTGAGAGAGATTATGGGAACAAACCGTTGTGGAGGATGAATTAGAAGGCAGGAGATACTTGTTCCAGAGTTTTGAAACAACCTACGTGGAAAGTTGCTGATATGTTGCCTCTTGTGAGTAACTCCCTGAGCCAGCCTGCCTTGGTGCTCTAGAAATAGAATGTAACAACTGAGCTGTCCGCTTTTCAGGGTTTCTGTGGTGACTGAGAGCTCAAGGATGGGCATTTTTGGTTGGTTGGTTGTTTGCCAGGGGTTGGTGAATGGGACTAGTGAACATGGGTATAAATGTGAAACAGTGACAAAGACTAGGCCTGACTTTTGTTGCCGGGAGTTGCACGTCATGAATATTCTGGCGTTCTCTGAAGGTATGGCTGAGTTGGTGTCTGGTTGATACAGTCCTTGCTACAGCAGGGCCAGTTTCAAGATGGGATCAGTTTGCTTTGGCCTGTGCAGTCATGGCCAGTTTGCTCAGTGAAAGGAGGTTGTACCCCGCACCCCAAGTCTGCCCAGAGCCTATGCCGTTCAAGGGATGGAGGAAGGGATAGGTGGGGATGTGACAAGTTTTCTGGTTGTATTACCTCATTTGGAGTGTGAAAATCCCAAAGGCTGAACCACAAAGTCTGCAGAAGAATCTTGTTTCGAAAGTCTGCATGTAAATTTGCAGATCAAGTTCAGTACAGACCAATTTCAGTGTAATGCACATGGAAGGGATTGCAATCCTAATTTTCTGTACACAAAAATGAAGTGTGAACTGACTTTCTACTTAGGAAAAAAATCATACAACATATATAATCCAATGAAAAAATAAGCTCTGTGCCAAGATGTGGCTAGTAAAGGACAGGACAGGTTAGGAATTATTAGGAAGGAGTTAAAAAAAGAAATAGAAAACATCATCATGACACTACAAATCCATGTTGGTCCACTCTCCTGATTCAGGAAGTAGCTCCTGAGCTACAGAGGAGGATGTCAAAGATGATCAAGGGTAGGAAGGAGCTTTTGTGAGAGAGTAAGTTGCTTGGAAAATAAGTGACTGAAGGGACCATGGGGATAGTCTTTAAAACTATTAGTGTCATGAGGAAAGTGAAGAGGTAAGATAAATGAGACCCAAATAAAACAATTGTGAGGCAACTTCAAAACATCAGATGTTTGTCCTGCAATACATAAATTGAGGGGCTCACAGCCACTGCATGTATGTCAGGAGTTTACTCAGGTTCACAAGTGATTAGGCAGTCTGTGGGAGAGAAACTTGCTGTGCAACTTAGCAGTCAGGACAGTTCAGTATCAAATTCTGGGCACTGACTGCTGACAGAGAATTACTGCAGATGCTGATCAGGAACTGTTGCTGAGAACTGCTAATAGAAGCTTCCACTGAGAAGCATAAGCTACAGTCCATTTGCAGGTAACAGAGAGGCAAGGCCATGTATTGCCCTTAGTCATGTGAAGCTTGTAGCATAAGATTTTATCAAACTTCCAGGAAAAAAAAGTCTATGATGATACTGTTTAATTTGGGCTTACTATGCTAGCCCTTGTTAACCTGACACCAGGTGAAGTCAGGTTAAGTGTATCCTGTATGCATTTAACATTGCATTGGAGCAGTACCCCTGCAAAATTCCTCTGCCATTTGCAGGATTAGAACCTCAGCTTGTATTTTGTGCATCATATATTGAAAGTCATAGTCCGTTTCTAGGCAAAGATACAAAACTAATCACGTGTTACTGTTGCTTATCTCTGTGTCTCATTTGTAAAGATTCCTCTTTTGAAA
Source organism: Rhipidura dahli (assembly GCA_013399225.1). Taxonomy (NCBI): domain Eukaryota; kingdom Metazoa; phylum Chordata; class Aves; order Passeriformes; family Rhipiduridae; genus Rhipidura; species Rhipidura dahli. The sequence goes on from VXAC01007672.1 coordinate 672,517, forward strand.
CTCAGCTCTTCAAAGGCCTACAATGATTATGATATTGAGGGTATAAACCATAAGGCAGTGTTTACAGAAGTTTTATTGTAGCTTGTGCTGCTACAAACTGTGATTAGTGCAAGACATTTTCTGGTTCATCCTTTGAGATCTCAAGTGCAGAACAAAACAACAAATAAGTAAGCTGAAAAGATTCTGGGTACAGTGAATGAGAAGAACAGTTTTGTTAAGTTGCATATTCCTCATGTATGAATAGCATTATGCAAAAAATCATTTGGTGTAATTAAATAATTTCCTCTTGAGGTTTTTTGGTTTTGGTTTGGTTTATTTTTTTTCAGAAGCTTTATTGGAACTGTATGAATGTTCTTCCTTGTATTGACTATGCGTAAACTCTTGTGTTAAGATTAAAATAGCCGCTAAGAAGAACTGAAACCAGCAATTAACAGTTAGTGGAAAGGAATCCATGTTAACAGTTAGAGTTTAATGTCAGCCTAGATATATGTAAATATATATATGCAGTCATACATATCTATGTATCTACAGATATATAAATACATAAAATTAGGATACTTTGTATATAGCATAAATAATACATTCTACAGCACATACTTCTTATTGATAAACTGTGAAAAGGTTTTAAAACTTGCTCTTATGGTTAGTGCCGGATGTGTTTTCAATTTCTTGGAAGCGCATGTAAAATTTCTGTTTTCTTGAATAACCTAGAGAAGAAAGAAAGAAGTGGTAAGCAGTACAGTAATGTTTGGTTTCTTAATTTGTAATATATTGCAAGCCCAGCTTTCTATATGCTGGAAATCTTCTGACCCCTTTGTTTGCTTGGGAGCAGATTGCATTATATCAAGTACAGCAGTCTTTAGGACAAGGCAAACATTTTATCTTGTTGCAGCTTGGACACACATCCAGGAGCAAATGTGTCTGCATGTGGCATGTTGTTTCACCCCAGGTGCAGAATTTAAATTTTAACTCTTAAGTTATTTTAACATTCTGCTGTTTATATATCGGTTGCTATCTTTCAAGATAAGCTTGGAAGTAATAACTTTCATATTCTTGTCTATTAAACAGTAGGGCAGATTGCTGTTTGATGGTTTTTCAGCTAACCTTGACAGGTTTGGTTTGTAGCTCCCAGAATATTTCTGGTGTTAGGAATGGCATTAAGGTGCGTCAAAACTGTTTAAATTTGTCCTTTGTTTTGAACTGCACGTGACAGTGGCTGTTGTCTAACCATTTCCCTTTTGCTGTAAAATTATTTTAAGTACCTTTTAAAGACTTAGGTACTTAACATTATTACAGCACAAAAGAAGGAAGGGTTGCTTACGCATTTGGTTTTGGAAAGTGTGACCTGTGGTTAAATTCTGCTTTCTGGTATATGTGGAGGGATATGTATGGAGGGATATATGCGACTTGAAGGGCCTGATAGTGCACAGAAGACAAAGCCTGTACTGTATTATTTCTCTTGATGCTGAATATTGCTTGACAGCATTCCAGGCAAGCCTCTTACAGCTTTATCTAAGCAAGATAATGCTTTTGTTGTTTAATAAATTAAGGTAGCAATAAGTTTAGCTCTTTATGTGCATTTCATGCATATGTGTATTACACATTTGGTGTGTGATGTGGGCTGTTGTGTATTTGGTGTACTGGCTGCTCTTTTAAGGTGTTTTGTTGAATCCTGTAAATGGTCTTTATATGCAACTGAGTCATGAATCAAGTGGAAAATACTGAAGTACTGAATTTAATTGGATGAGGCATATAAATCTGTAAAATCAAAGCTAAACAGCCCCACCCCAAAACACTACCCAAAATTGTGACAGCATCTTAAAAAGTTTGTCTAAAATAAAAACAATTCTGCAATAGGAAAACAGGCAGGATAGGAGAGCAATGTTTTTAAATTACTGAAAGCTTGCCTGCAGCATTTGAAATCCCAACAGTGTTACATGAAAAAGATGAAAGCAAAACTTGGGGATAAAATTGAAACCAAATATAAACAAAAGTGAAACCAACTCCATTCATTTTCATTTCCCAGTTGGCAAAAATGAAAGAATAAACACAGAGGAAAGAAGCATGAGAGCTGAACTTGAAAAATTAATTCAGTTTTATCATTTATTTAATCTGTCATCTAAATTTGACTGCTGCATGGCAGCACTCCCTTGGCAAACTACAAAACAGAGGGTAGGGGCTGCACTCCTGGTTTGTCCAGGTACCACTTTTCACAGCCAGAGCTTTGGGCAGTAGCCCTGCAGTGTGGGAAGTGACATCTTCAGTCACTGAAGTGCTGTTTTGAAATGCTGTGGCGAACTCATACACAAAGTACAGTGGAAGTGATGACATCCAGGATGATGAAAGGGAGTCAGTCATTCAGCTGGCCAGAGCACTTGAACTTTAGTCATGTTGAGATCTGAGTTGCTAAAAGGATTGAGTATAAAATACATGGTGGGCTTTTTTTGCATCCCACCTTTGGGGTCATCCACTTAGATCTGGGGCAGATCAACAGTAACCAAAGATGTAATCCGGTATCAACTTTGCTGATGGCATGAAATGACTGAGTGGTTTCACTCAGTTTCCACAGATCAGTCAGCAGCTAGAATGTACTTTGTGACCTTGAGAACTATCTGGTGAATTAGTCAAAAGATGGCCAAACACTGGATGGCTGTGTAATCTCAAATGAATGTCCTCCTATTTAGAGATGCATGCTCCAGGCCTGTATTGAAAAAAATTGGGGTGTTGACGAGAAGCTTGGACAATTTCTGCTCTGCTAAAGCTGTACTGGGGTGAAATGAAAGACTTTAATTTCAGAGGTCTAATTGAACACATTGCATTCAGGCATATAAAAACTAAATTCTTTGGATACCAGCACAATTCTGGGGATTTGCGATTGATGAGGGAAGCCAAAGAGGTCCAGCTTTGTTTAGTTTAATAATATTTATGCAGCTTAGATGAGAAATGAAGATGAGTTGAGTTGTCTCACTCTAGCTCGGTAGTATTTCAGGAAGCTTCCGAGATAGAAATAGCTGCTGCAGATCACAAAGTGAGCCTGTCTAATTGCTGTTGGTCTGTTGTCAACACATAAACTTTAAATTAAAAGCACATTTTGTAACCAATCCTATTAATTATTCATACCCTGTATGTTCTGTGGCAGAGGAAAGAGTAGCATTTTTAGAAAAAGGAGCATTAGATCATAACATTTCAACAAACATAAGTCCAAGCATTTAATCTTAGTACACTCTAAGTGCAAGCCTTTCAAATGTGTGTACAAGAGAAGGACATTTCTCTCTTAAATTCTCCAATGTCAAGCAATATCTCTGTAATAACTAATTCAATTTATTTTTTGTGCTCAACACATCTGCTTCTTCACGGTGCTATTTTTGTAACTGTAAATAAGTTCATGTGACAGACATGTTTCCAGCTCACAGTGTGGCTCATTCAGAGGATCCCAGCCCCCAAGTCTATGCCTGCAGTGATCTGTCTGTAAAGAAAGTGTATAAGTAAGCATGAGAGTATTTTTTACTAATCCAAATTAGTGTATACTTTTCTTGAATACCTCTTCTTAGAAGTAAAGGAGAAATTGATTTGCTGAAAGGGCTGGGTCTGCTTCTCCCGGTGAGGTTAGGCACAGGTAGTTTATGTCTTTTGCTGCCGGATCTGGGTGCTGTGCTAACGATTAGAAGTTTTAGGTAGCAAAGGTGTAGTTGTGGGTTAGCTATTAACTTCAGTGGTAGAAACTGCCCTTGCCCAGACAATAAAATGAAAGCTTTAAGCAAACATTAAATCGCACTTTAGTGTAGTGTACAAATAGTTCTTGCTGTGTGTTGCAGAACAGTATGTTATACAAACAAGGTAGCTGTGAGAAACAAGCCAAATCCAAGCAAGGTGGATTACATCAGGTGCAGGTCATGGCCGGTGAATGTGAAAACTCTTCCTTGAACAAATTTCTCAGTGTTTGCTATCTGGAATAATTTTTTTCTGCATCCCTTGAGTGCCTCTAAAATGTCATTGTCTTCTTGCAATCCTGTCTGAGCCTCACGAGTCATCAGTGTGGGAACAATGAGATTAAGCACTTTTCTTTTACAATGGCTCTTTTCTAATGTATAGCACCCTATAAAGCATTCATCCTGTACTTAGGCAAAGGAATGTTAGGCAGGACACTGAGATAAAGACTGCTCAGGCTTTAAAAGGTACTCTCACAGTTTAAGATCCTGATCTTGCAGGTTTGTGCATGCATAATTTTCCCCTGCTTTCAGTGGGACCCATGTAGTAAAAGTGCTCTTAAAAGTTTTAGGGATGTCTCCTGTAAACCTAGTCGGAGCTCATGAGAATGCAATGCTCTAACAGAATCATGCAGTTGAGCTGCATCAGTGAAGTGATTCTTTATAATTGTTTGAGCTTTAATAGCCTTCTAGTTTTCACCAGGCTGGAAAATTCTTAATAGATCAGGTGTCAAATGCTGAGTTTTCCTGGCAGCTTTAAAGAACACACAGAGTTTGGCTTCCATGGATTCCAACTGACACAGCTAAGCAGCAGCAGCAATTACGTGCGGGTATTCAGGAGTGGATTCACATGGGAGCGCTTAATTCCGGAATAAAATTGATTATTTTGAGGATAACTGCTCCTCAATGCAAGGAATTAATTACTCCCTGACAACCATGCCAGCAAATCTCTTGTTGTAAACAAGCCCCTCCCAAACTTATCTGAGTGAAGTACAGGAAAGTCACCACCTCTCTTCTAGGCAGTATTTGAGAGAAAAATACTTAGAAACCCCAGATACTGAGGACAAATCGTGGTTAGTCATGAGATGTAACACAAACCTTAAGAATAAAACAAATCAGGTTATGGACTGATTATTTATGATCAGTTTATGGCTGCTTCTGAGACTTTTGGAGAAGGTGGCAAGGGAAGTCTTCTGTAGTTGCATGTTGTAGAGTGTCTTTTGTGTCTCTCAGACGTGTTGTCATCCTAAAGCCACCAGAATCTGGTGTTTCCCATCTTCACTCCCTGGAAGACCTGAGAAACAAATGACAGAAACCCACAGGAAACAACTATTCTTTTAAAGCTGAAACTGAAGCAATCATTTTGTATTGTCACCAGACTTGCAGACATCAGTGTGTGTGCAGATGATCATCGTGGCAAGGATACTGCAGAGATGATCTTTAGCAATCTGTTAAAAGCCTGGCCCAAATTCCCAGCTGATGTAGGTTGCTGCAATGCCAGAGAAGTGAATGTGCTCAGCCACAGACATTGTGTTCTTCAAGTTTCCTGACAGTGTTCAACACAGGAGCCCAGTGCAAGGGAAATTTCACTGTGGGTATTGAGAGGCTGAAGCCTTTCTTCATTATGGCTAAGTCCAGAAGCAAAAAAAGAGCAGCCTTCTGGGTTTATTGTGTTAAAATGTAATGGCTTTTCTTCAGTGAACTTCTAGTCTACAAATACAAGGGCTAACTTTAATGAGGCCTGAGATCACTGCAAAATAACAACTCATGTCTTTGCTGCTGAGGGAGTATAAGCTCTGCATGGAAACCAAGAGTCTGTTTTGATGTGTAACGTCTGAATCCCAGCCAGGGCATGTTAACACCCTTTGGGTGGAACAGAAATGCTGTAGGGCTGATGAAACATACTCTATATACAGTATGAGTTCTCACTGTACATTTTCTTGAGCATGTGTTACATGCAGTCTGTAATGCTGATTTCCAGACATGTTTGAGTTATTTTTGCCTTTGTTTTATTCAGTTTTTGTTTTGTTTTCAGGGAAAGTCAGGTTGGTTGTTTTTTGTGCTCTGTCCGTTGAGAATAAAAGGGCTTTTCTTCATTTTACTTTGTGTATCTTTCTCCATAACAGCAGCAGGAGAGGAGTGCATGCTGAACGCTTCCCTCCTCCTCCATCTGCCTTGCAATGAGGTGGACACCACCAGGACACTGCATTGCAGAGCCCTGGAAAGTTGGGTAGCTGTTGCTAGCATGAATCTGTCATGCAGCAGCCTGGTTTCCCAGGTTTTTCACCACCCAACAAAGCTTTCCCCTTAGCAGCCATAGTCCTACTGTAGTTGTGCCACATTTTGTTTGGGAACCTGGGGAAGGAGGTGAAGTGTTGCCCAGTGGTTGCCTGTGCAGGTTCTCCTTAATGGCCAGACCATGCTTTACACCAGTCTGTCCAGGACCTGTGCTCTCCCACCCTGCCTCCTGTCCAATTCTTGGTTTTCTGGCCTGTCTTGATGACATTGCCTCCTTCCTGCAGGCACCAGAGAAAATAAGGTAACACCTTTCCTGGCTGCAGTGAGCTCTTTGTTGATCATGGGCAGGAAGGACCTAGTCTTTGGCCGTCACCAAAATACTAGGAAAGAGCAGGAAAAATACTGCCATTGCTACAATGTGGATCAAGTGTTACAGCCAACACAGGAGCTGTTTGCCGTGGCGAATACTGGAAGGGAGCTCACAGCAAAAGGTGCTTAAGTGAGAAGCAAACTTGCCAGTGATGTTTTTCCCCCATCCCTCCCTGTTCAACAGGCCATCACTGACAGAATAATGGTAAGGAAAAAGAGGCACCATTACATTCAATTAGAAGACCAAAGAGGGTAGATTTTGCTTTCTAACTAGCTGTGAATCCAGAAAGTCTGTTACGGGTTTTTATGGGTTTTCTTACATCGTATCTGTTTTCTAAGCAAGGATTTAATTTTTAACCTGTAACTCCTCTACCTCTAAGAATGGCTATGCCCACTTTTCCTCATTTACTACTCTTTAATGAAGTGTTTTGCTGTAGGCTCCAAAAAAAGGTATGGATATTTGCATAATTTGGGATCATCAGAAAGAAGGCATGTTCTGCAGCACCTGTGGTAAGATTCTCTTCCACCTCATGGCAGATGTAAAAGGTACCAGGCAGAGGTTTTGTCTCCCCACAGACTGCCGGCAGGGGAATTTCAGGTGACCACAGTCAAAGCAGCCGAGTAAAGTGCACTTCTGTTGTTCTTTCAGTGTCAATTTCACATTTCTAAAGTATTCCTGAGCAGGTGAGTCTAACAGGTTTTCTTATCTGGGAGAAGGCTCTATCCCTCTGATGAATTTGACTTCGGAGCAGGGCTTTGCTCAGAGTACAAATGGTTAAGTCTTTGAAAGTGGAAATCAGAGCAGAATAGCTGAAATAGGTGGTCATATATGCAAAATCCTGTATGAAGGCAGAGTTCAGTCTGTGACCAAAGAGCAGAACTTTGCTCCAAGTACTGTTCTTTAAAAAAAGATCGTGTTTCCTTGTATGCTGGAACAGTCTTGCCACAGACACAAATACAGAACCCAGTTCTCTGAATCCTAAAATTAGCGTATGGTCTCATTTCAGCATATCTCTTTGGTCACATGGGATGATTGATGCTTTTCTTAACTGCATCAGCCTTAGCAAACAAAGGGAATAGTTTAAAAGTTTATCAGCAAAGCACAAGTAAAATAACTGCAAAAAAATAATATTGCTGGTTCTGTATTTGCAGAGAAAAGATAAATCGATACCACGCAATATTCTGCTCATGTCCTCTGAGGAACAGAGCTTTGAGCAAAGGCTGTGATCTACGTCACAAATGTGCCTCCGAGATCTTATCCCACCTTAACTTTTCACAATCATTTATAATATTTCCATATACTGACAAATCTTTTAACTAGGTACTCTGTGACAGGGAAAGAAGAACTGCTTTTCTGGCTTTTTTTTTCTTTTGTGTGTGTATTCCACAGAAATATACTTTTAAGAAAGTACCCACAGGCATAGAGTAGCTTCTGTTTTTGGGATAGCCTTTGTGCCTTTTTAGTTATCCAGATGCTGCCAGAGTGAAACTGAAGGAAAGAGTACATCGTGTACTGCTCAGAAGTAATGCCTGCCATGCTGTTGCTTTCACTTTCTGTCTACAGCTGCTGTAATTCTAGTGAAGAGCTCTTCATTCTCAAAGGTTACACTTTCTGTATGGCAGGAGTGTTATCTCTGTCAAGGAAAAAACAAGTCAGACTTACTAGAATGTTCTAGTGGAAAGCAGGGAGGACTACAAGCTCTTTATCAAACATTGTGGAGTGAAAATATGTGTATATGCAGATTGTAACCAGTTTATAGCTTATTGGGGAATAGCCTTCACCATGTTCTTGAAGTTTCTAGTTGCAAAAAATAGGCTGAACTGACCACAGGACTAGCATGAGTAGTGCAATAATTAAAGCTTCAAAGAAGATCAAAATAATCCCTCCATAAACTGTGGTAGCAGCCCATGCATGGGCCATGCTTCTTGAATGGCCACAGGCTCCCAGTGGCCTCCCCCTCCATGCAAATGCCAGTGGGTTGGGGTTGATGTCTTGCCCATTTGCTGCTGGCTTGGGGATATTGTTTTTGATGTCTTAATGTCCGTTAATGTATTTAAGCTCCCACCCCCAAAACAGTAAAAATGCCCCTGACTGTGGCCCCCTCTGATATTGACACAGGTGGTAAAAAGAGCAAGAAAAAGCAAATTGTATTCATGGAGCTACCAGTCTTAGTACATTTGTAGGAGGCATGGTTAAAAATACGGGTTTTTGAAGACTGGCTGTCTTACTAAGAATGTCTTACTAATGATCATAAAGTGATACCCTAGCAGGTGGTCCTACTTACAATGTCTAAATGAGCTTCTCTTTTCAGATAGGGCAGGAAAATGCTTTCTGGGGTCCTATCTGGAGCTGATTGTGTTTCTTGGTGATTATTCTTCCTTTCCTCCATCATGAGATAGTGATAAACCAGAAGAAAAAACAAACAGGAATTATTTTCAACATAATGCAAGAAAGACTCCAGCTCTGGTTCTCTGGGAGTATTAAGTATTTTCCTGTGTTCTCTGTAAAGAGATTCTGGGGTTCAGTACTATGCATATTTAAGGCTGTTGTCTAAAGGCACAGGAACAATTTTTGGTTAAGGGATTCCTCCCTGTCCTTGCCAACTGCTCCTAACCACTCCTATGGCAGAGTGCCTTCCTCTCTTCGTTGTGCTGTCATGTGTGCCTTTGAGTAGGATGGGAGCCATGGTCCAGGTTCAAACAGATGAAAGAGACCCTGCAGAAAGAGGTGTTGCTTGTAAGCTTGCTAAATTCCTGGACTTCTTCAGAAGGCTGCCTATGCAGAGTAGTGTTAGCATGCAGCAAAACTGGTATGGGACTGAAGGGTGATGGAGTACGAGGTGCTTCTTTGCTGCTGGTGGAGCTGGTGCTGCTCCTTCCCTCTGCAGCCCCAGCTGGCTCTGCTCCTCTCCCTGGCTGCCTCCATCCATGGTCTCTGCAGGGTGGAGGAGGATGGTGTCAAGTGACCCAAGGCAGTCATTAAGCCATTTTCCTCCTGGTTAACCGAAGTGTGAAGGTTCAGGCAGGCAAAAGTAACCAGGGTTGTAGAGAGGTTTGCTCAGGCCAGTGGATGGGTACTCACGGCTCAGGAGGTCATGATAGTGCTGAAGCCAGTGAGAACTGGATGCCTTGGCAGCTCTGAAAATACTGTAAGACGTGCACTTGCCCCCAGTACAAAAAATACCAATGGCTACATGTAGCTTCTTCTAGGTGTGAATGTGCAGGGGAAGTGCAGCGTTAAGGCTGGCCAGGAGTGGGAGGTAGGTGCATAAGTACTTTTAGTTTTAAAGCCTGCTCCAGATTATAAATGCTGATGTTTTGTTCTCCTTAAAAAGATCTACTGTTCCTGCTTTTTTTCTTTAATCTGGGCAAACACTGGGAAGAGGCTGGCAAGAAACTTGACATGTCTGCTGTTTTGTAGGGCTCACCTTAGTTTCTGACTTTGTAGGTTTGTTTTATATTTTATATATTCTGTTGGATGGTGAAGCTGGCATGGTGTGAGGCAATGGCCCCTGACACTTTACATGATTTTGCTGCCTATTTTGGAGCATTTCAAAGGTCTTTACAAACTGGTGTGATTCTTAATGTCAGGTGATTGAGTCTGTACTCAGATGGATGGACTCCAGGTTCTTCCACCTGGAGTCAGTGGAAATAGGGCTTCAAGTGCACCCAGTAATGCCATTTATGGACAGGCAGGAGCTACTTTTAAGGCACTGCAGAAGCTGATGTTTCTTTCTGTACAAGTAAATCATGCATTTGACAGCTCTGGATGGAGATAGGGCACCTTCATTTCCTACAGGTAATTACTCACTAGAGTTGACTTGGTATTTTCATCAAAAGGACGTTGTTGACAAGCAACTGCCAAAAACCCTGCTACATTTTAGCACCATTGCGGTTAGTGCTGTCCTGAGGCAGACAGATCTGGGAATGTCTTCTGAAGACATCCAGCTTTATTTTCATCAGCATGTTCTCTTAAAGGAGCATGAGATGGGGGATGTGTTTTGATGAGCAGAAGCACAGCTGTACTTGCCCCTCTGTGAAGGACATAACTCCGGAACCCACTGTTCCCTTCAGCTGAACATCATTGTATGATTATTTTTAGCTGAGTTTGAATTTATTTTCAGATGAACAGGTCTTGGGAGTCACTCCTCCCTTCTCACAAGTTAAACTTCTCTCTTGATTACCTTGGATTAATTTGTCTTGGTGTGGGTGATGGTTATGAAGGTGTGTGCTGACAGCTGCAGTTGCTAATCCCAGAGGAATTCCAGGGTGCCATTAAGATGAGCACCTCTCCTCAGCATCTGCAGGGGAGCAGCTGGAGAAGCCCCCAGGGATGTGGGAGGGAAGAGATAGACTGGCTCAACTCTGCCATTTGGGGCAAGACTGGCTTCCTTGTAGTAGCCATTGTTGGCAGCTTTCTCGTTTCCTGAAATGGATTGCTCTTGCACAAAGGCAGCCTCTGTTTCTTCCATGTTGCCTGTCCCAAGTGGGATTTGTTGCTGCTGCTTTCAAGATGACTTTTCTGCCTTCTGTCTAATTTGTTCATTCGGATGGGCTTGAAATTTGTCTCAGGGACTCATTATCCAGAAGACGAATCTGACTGCTAAATGCAGTCAGGAGCACTCATATTGAATGTTGAATCTGATACACTGTGTTTCCAGGAATTGTCCCGAAGTGCATGCATACTTAAAGATACCTTACACAGAAATGCATCTCTTGCAGATAATTGTTTCTTCCTTGTCAGACAAATAAAAATTTGCTCATGTTTTTAGTACATTGCTATTTGCATTTTTCAACTTTGACTCAAACTGTAGTAGGGGAAGATGGTAGAGATCTCCTGTACACATTCTGCAACCTGGATGAGGATTGCTGGTGCCAAGGGGAGGGGGGTGCAGCGGCACAGCCAGCTGCTTGCCACCAGTCTGGGGGCTGAGAAAACTGTACCTGCATCACCCTCACCCAGAAAACATCTTGCCTCTTACACAGAGAGGGGATATACACAAGGTCTTGGCCACTGTTGGGTTCCCGAGGCTGGCTGTTCTTTCATATCTGAAGAGAACCTGAAAGGGAGCTGAGCAGTTGCAACCATTTTCTGAGCTATTTTAGAAATTCGTAGTTACAGCAACAGGCTGCAGCTGAAGCACAAGTGACCAGCTCTGCACAGTAGTAAACAAAATACCAGTATGTTTGCTAAGAGATTAGCGTGAGCATGGCTGCTGGTAAATTCTCTGAACACATCAAAGAACCTTATTGTTACATTCAGGTTTTAATTCCTTATTAGTTTCAGGAAATACATGTCCTCAGAGCAATGAGAGGAAACTTTGAAAGTTTTTCTTCCTCTTGTGCTGGGTGTGGGCTTGGTACTGCCTAATTGTTAGTCTGTCCCATGCCTGTACTCCCATAGGAAGCGAGAACAAACCCATTTACATTTGTGCCATTGCTGTGTGCTTTCAAATTTTTCTTTTTCTCTTTTATTTTTAAGATCAAAGGTGACAAGAATAGTGGAGCAGAGAAGTTAAGAATGATGCAGAGAACACAGATGTGAAGAGCAAAAGAGAGAGGAAGGAGCTGAGCCCGGTGCAGAGGGGGCAAGGAGAAGCAGCAGCCTAAATGCAAGTACTTGAATGTGGAAATGATGGGTTCCAGGCTGCTTAACAGGCATTTAATGCCTTTCTTTAATCTGCATCTAGTGCCAGTTGGTGCTTTCAAAAGGGTGCCTGAGATAAGTTAATGTTTTTAAAATTTTCTGCTTCGGGTTCCAGACTTTGGACTCTTATGTCAATAATTTACAGCTCTAAACAGGGAAGTGGCATCAAGGTCACGTGTGCATGTGTGAGAGAGAGACAGAGAGAAAAAAGAAATCAGTTTGAGTCGTAACTGGATAATATAAGGTGGCATAGTGTAGCTGAGGGGTGTGTGAAGCACTCTCTTCATAGCAGAACAGCATTGAAATGTAAAATAACAGCTAAAAAAATCAGTGATTGGATTGATCAGAGAAAGCTGGAGGCAGGGGGTCAAACTACTCAGCTACAACCAAAGTGGTCTGCTAAATTGCTGTGATGTAAAATGTTTTTTTATTAATTCCAGTCAAGTTCATGGGATTGAAAAAGCCATTTGAAAGCCCTTTTGTTAGCAGGAACATCATTTTAGCTAGTGCAATGATGCATCCTGCATGTGAATTTTTTTGATTACATACTTTTTCTTGGCAAAAAAGGTCTTGTGCAAATGCAGGTACATGGACCAAAAAGAGGTATCTCCAAGACAGTAATTGTTTTTCTTTGTGACCTCTGGTATCCCACCTGTATCAGCAGACAAGCTTTTGCCAATATTCTCTATCTTCTTCAGGTGAAGGCTTTCCTAATCCAAGTGTACCAGAAGTTTTTCTGCCATAAAGAAGACTTTATCATCTTAGTTGCTCTTAGGGAAGGCTTGCACACAGATCTAAAATAAGGACTATATTTACAATTGTTCAGTGCCTGCAAAGCTTTAACAAGTGTACTGTGTGGAGGTGGAGGAGCTACCTGGGGGTTCTGCCTGCCAAAAAAGTAACCTTGTCCCTTGTTCCCTGCAGCTCCTTCCCAGGTGGGTGACAATGCCTGTCGAAAGGATGCGGATGCGGCCCTGGCTGGAAGAACAAATCAACTCTAACAGAATACCGGGGCTGAAATGGATAAATAAGGTAAGGAGGGGTGTGCATGTGTGTGCTGAAGTGGAACTTGATAGCAGTGCTGAGGTCTGCATAGGTAAATCAGCTCATTCCTGGCTTTCAAAGGGGTGACGTGGGGAGGAAGGGCAAAGCTGAATGCTTCCTGCTGAACCTGTTCCTCCGGCCTCGCCTGCCAGATCTGAAGCGTCCTGCTTTAGTCTGGTGGGTTCGTGGCTCATTTGAAAGCATTTTCCAACTCTTTGTTGAAGTGAGTGTTTCTGGAGACTCTGCTAGGATGTTTATTTTTTAACCTCGGAACACATTGTTCAGCAAGTAGCATCAGAGAGATATGATCAAAATGCTCTCCTGAGGTGGAAGACTATGTTCTGTGTTAGAGTTGAAGCAACAATCTGTTTCAGACTTGTGTGACTTCTCTGATACTTCTCGACCTGGGAGAAAATAGGGTAACTTTTCCCCCTGCCAGACTCAAACCTAATATTCCTGGTCCTGAGCTCTTACTAAGTGCTCAAGACACTTTGAACCATCAAGTGTGAGCTCAGAAATGTCAGTGCCCAATTTGAATTTATTGTGATTGGTTGAGTAAAACAAGGAGTGTATTTGAGACTTTGAATAGTAATAAATTCTGGAAGTGTTGCATACTTTCTGCACTATGCAGGAGAGTAATTCACTGCACAGAAAAGCATGAAGCTGTTTTTGCTACAGAGGCTACTTTATTATCAGAATGGGTGGAAATGCACAAGATCAGGTGCAGAAACATAGGAACTGCCTCTCTGGTTAAGTCACAAACCTAAATCCCTATAGCAGTATCCTCCCTATAGCATTAGTAGTTGTGGTACTCAGGTGTTCGTTTTTAGAGTAGAGGAATAACAATTGAAATTACAATTTTTCTTTACAGCTTTCAAAGCTGGAAATGCTCATGACTATGAAATTATCAGGAATGCTTTAAATTTCAGCTATGAATCTTGTTTCTCAGAAACTTCCTGCATCAGTGACTCTCACATGCTGTGGTGGAGTAAATAAATATTGTTTTATCCATTCCCTAGTTAGCTGCCTTGTGAATTCAAGTAGGTCCTTGTTCTTGCATAATGGGGTCACAGCTGAAGAGGAGGAGACTGATTTTTACTGTTGTCTTTGTAATTTGAGTCTCATGTTCAGGTCCCTCTCCTTGAATATCTCTATTTTGGTGTCAGGTTTCCTGCTGACAGGACATGTCTGCTGTCGTTTGCTGGGTGTTCCTGCCTAGTCCTGAAATAATTTCTCTGCCTTGAGGTTTATTAAACTCTGATTCCCCACTTCTACCTTCTGATTTGGCATCAGTCTGGATTGCCTTTAGTATGCTCAACAAGATAATTGCACATCTGAGCATTTCTGTTTAAAAATGTTTAAACATTCATTCTAACAATGGATACTTAAACCAAAAATATTTCTATTTTTACTGTGAATCCTGACCATAAACAAAATCATGCATGGAATTAATGATACAGTGTCATGTGTATCACAGCCTGTTCTATACCCACAGAATCAACTTTGGAGGCTCTGGGATTTTAGGACTTGTATATTTTAATCAGTTTGGTAAAGGACAGTTCACAGTTTAGAAAAGAAGGTGTGTCAGATTATCAAGAGAATGAAACTTATGTGTGTGCACAGCTTTTAAGGAAATAAAATTTAAATATGAAACCATTCTGGGTTGACATTGACTGGCTGTTCTTGGGGATTTTTTCAAACTGAGGAAAGAATTTTCTCTCGGTTAAAAACGTCAAATCAGGTACAACTGACACATGATTCTTTCCCCTTCTGTCGGTTCATCATTATACCTCCAGAACAAACCCATCCTTATAAGGGCTTATAAAATAAATACTTGTGTACCTGTCTGATGAAAATGTTATTCTGCTGAGTGACATGAAGGAGAAAGGGAATTTCTTTACCTTTGCAGAGAGACAAAACTGGGAGGTGTTAAGGAAATTACATAGTTCAGTAGAGGGTAGAGGTTTTTTGAGGAGGGAGATTATGAGAGGTCAGCGTTCCTCATGGATCTGGTAAAGGAAATTAGAATGAAAACATTCCGAGTAGCTGTAGCAGAGAGGCAACCTGGTGCTTTGATGGATGCGTGGAGTATTACCTTGGAGAGGGATGCTGCTGTTTCAGATTTGTCCTATGACTTTGTAGCTAGTGTGTGGTCTCATGCTCAAGCACTTGCTCTGAACATTTTGCAGTGCTATAGTTCCAAGTGATCACAGATCACAGAGCATTCTGAGTTGGAAGGGACCCACGAGGATCATCAAGTCTAACTCTTAAGTGAATGGCCCATGTGGGAATTGAAACCACAACCTTGGCGTTAGTAACACCGTGCTCTAACCAGCTGAGGTTTGATCTACTTTTCATGCCTGTTTCTAAGAATGTCACAGCTTTTCCCTTTTGGTGTTCCCACTGGAGTTTGGTAGCACTTCCTGTTATACTGCAAAATTTTTGTGGGTTGAGTTTTTGACTTTAGGTGAGGCTAATTTTTTAACAGAAACATGAGACTCCTACACAAAAGTCCAGTGATGGAATGCTGTACCAGTCAGCACATGGTTTGCCAAGTCTGAGAGAAAGCACTGATGAGACTTTTCCTGTTAAGGTCATTATTAGGCAGCATTGACTGAAGAAGGATATAGGTAATGTTTGATAATGTGTGAAATAACGAAGTAGTATTTAAATAGAAAGTATCCAGGTAAACTAGAACAGAACACTGAACTACATGGTATTGATGCAATCAGCAGTCTTTGCAGGATTTCAGGGAAGATTAGGTATTTGATAATCAATAAGAAAATTTGTATTTTCTGTATAGGTGTGTCAATTTATATATGTATTATAAAATTATAATACACATAGCTTCTGTGATTTTGTTATTTGTGTTATAACTTGGTATAATTCCTGTGCTTCAAGACATCTGGGAATGGGAAGAACTTTCCATAAGGAACAGAAGCACTATAATGACCACTTAGACTGCTGTTGAGTGTCTTTGCACCTTCTTTTGAAGCAGTGAGTCCAGCTGATGATAGGATGCTATGTCTGGAGTTTTACTCAGTCTGCTAGGTTTTGAATTATCATATGTTCTGTTTTAATCTGGTCTATTCTTAAAGTTCTTGCTGATAGAAACTGTTTTCTATGGAAGTATGGTTTTTCCTTCCCATGCTTTTTATAGTCTATGGAAGAGTAAAGGCAGGGAAGCTTATTCTAGCTCTGATGAATACAGTAGTGTTCTAATAGTGGGTTTGAGGCTTTCTTTGGACTGCTTTGAGTTGAGGAAAGAAGTATCTCTGTTGATGATTTACTTATATGTAGAGGGAAGAGTAAAGAGGCAACAGACACGTGAGAGAAGTGATGGAACTACATTAAGAGGAAGATTGAGAGTGTGAGGACTTGAGGGGAATGAGGAACATGTTAAATCAGTGCTTTCACCAAATTAAAGATGAAGCCAAGTGAGAAGGGAAGAATGCAATTCCAAACAAGTGAATGTGACAGAAAGGATTGAAGACAAGAGTTGAAGGACGAAACACAGGCTCAGAAGAAGAAAAGATCACATGGGAAGGAAGAGAAATAAACCCAACCTTGTCATGAGTGAAATATTAACCAGACAGGGAAGAAAAGTGGTTGTTGGGGGAAGGGGAAAGGGTGAAGGATTCATCTCACCTGACCAGATGCCTACAATGCAGTCATTTAAATGAGAGCTGCCTGTCTAGAGTTATTTGTAGTCAGTAGAGAGAAATAGGCTCTTTTAGGGTGAAATTCAAGCAGCATAGCTCAGGTGGCTGCTGCAGGAGGAGGGTGGATTTTACCCTGGAAGTACTTTTGTCTTCACAGACTGACAATTCAATCTAAACCTGCAGTGGCAGAGTTTATAGTTCAAGATGTCTGCATGTGAAGCCAGATAAGAAGTATTCTTCCCAACAGGGGAGAAAAAACTAGTGCTGTGGAAGAAGCTCCACTTGTATGGCTTTGCAGAAAAGAGCATGAAGAGTTCTGAAGCAGCCCTGTAGGTCAGGACAGAGGAATTCATTATCATGTTGTGACATAAAAGCACATCTGATCCAGCATCTTTTGGCCCAGTATCCTGTGTGCTAAGTGCTTGTGGAAGGAGTGTAGGAAACATGCTGATCAAGCTCTGAAAGCCATTGGGCCCCCAGAGCTGGAGCTACATCCTAAAACTATCATCTTAAGTGATTGCCAGGGATCTTCCATGATCCCTTGGGTAATCAGTTTATACTGACACCATGTAAGGCATGCCCTGATTTATCTGTGTGTTAAAAAAACAAATTTAAAGAAAGCCTTCCTTTGCATTTCTTTAAGTGCACTTCTCTTTGGTCTGAAGTTTCTGAACTAAAATGTGTTCAGGTATCTTCAATGCACTTCTTCACATGAGTGTCTGGTGTTTTTATTCCCACTGGAGAGATATCCATAGTTGATATATTCTTATGTCGGTTTTCTTGGCATAAAGATTTGCAAGGTCTCTTTTCTTCACCATGCTAGTATTTACTGGCTGAATTCTAAATCCCTTGATTTTGGTCTGTTCCTATGGTTGTTTAGCTTCAGATATATTTTTCCTAATCATAAAAGTGTCTGTGCTGACAAAACTACCCTTTGTCTGAAAGTTTAGAAATGTGTATTACTGCATGTTTTTCCCATGTGTCAGCTTGGAAAGCTGCCAGGCTCATCTTCCCTGAAGTGGATTCTGAGTATTTCGTATATTTGGACTGTATTCTGCTTTTGGTGACACCACTGGATATTTTCCTGTTGATTTCAGTGACAGTGACACTGGGCTAGAAGGGAGCAAAACACTTGGAGATGCTGAAACTGTGCTTATAAATGAGTGACTTAAAGTCATCAGAATATCCCTCAAGTCTATCAGTGTTGGCATTTCCTGTTTGTGTTCCCTTCCAGGAGAAGAAGATTTTTCAGATTCCCTGGATGCATGCCGCAAGACATGGTTGGGATGTTGAAAAAGATGCTCCCTTATTTAGAAACTGGGCAATTCACACAGGTATTGGAACTCTCTTTTTGCAGGACAGATTTTCACATTGTTTTCCCTTTTAAAGTTACATTTTCCTTCTTTCTTGTCTTTGCTTTTACTAACATGGAGAGTGAACTTAAGTTTCCAGTGCCAACTGCTTTTTTCAAGGCCTATGATAGTCTCCAGCTTCACTGAAGTGCCATAACTCATTTGCATTGAGGAACACAGTAAAACTTAATTGATTTAAGTGTTAACAACATTGGGTTCAAAACAGTCAGGAGTAGAGCACAGTCAGTACTTTGCACATACAGGCCCTTAGCCTCTTTATGCCTTTCTATAGATTTGAGCCAGACATAATAAAGGTAAATGCTGTGCAAGCTTTTCCACATTGTTATGGAGTCACATCTGACCTGCAGTGCCCTGGGTCTTTCTTGAGCACAAACTGTTCATCATCTGTTCTAGAAACGTGCATGAGAATGAGATCACAGCACTCGCTTGCAACCTCAGCTACTGTTTGAATGCTTGTCATGGGAACCAAAGGCTGATACCTTGAAGCTAACCTACACTGTTATTAATTTGCCTTAGGTTTTCAATCACGTGTCATGTGTGCCTAACTTTCTTTTCTTGCTTAGGAAAATACCAGTCAGGAGTAGATAAACCTGATCCAAAGACATGGAAGGCAAACTTCCGTTGTGCTATGAACTCCCTGCCTGACATAGAAGAAGTGAAGGACAAAAGTATAAAGAAAGGAAACAATGCCTTCAGGGTGTACCGGATGCTGCCGTTATCTGAAAGACCTTCCAAAAAAGGTAGAGGGGAGAACTTGTCAACATGAAATGCTGTTGAGGGCATTGTGTTGAGAAAAACACCTACTGCAGGTAGCTCAGTATGCAACAAGCCACCAATGCAAGCTGCACGTGGTGCTCTGGCTGGCTGGGAAATGAGTGGAACAGCTGTATGAAAAATGGGCTACATTCAGAAGAGAGTATCAATGAGATGTGATACCCCCAAGCTGTTGATATTTGTCTGTTAAAGCTGATGGAGTTGTGTTCAGAACCTAGTCCCAGGTCTCCTTCAGTCAAGGAATATGATTAGGAGCTATTAGAGGTCAACGCATTTAACTCAGTAGGGGTCATTCAGAATATGGTGGCAGACATTTTGGCATCTTTTTTTAAGCAAGGGTACAATCAAACTGGCTCTGTCTTGAGCTGAGTGAGAGCAGTACATTCTGCTCAGAGCATTAAACCATGAAACCATGTTGTTAGTTACAAAGACCATGAAAAACCAGCCCCCAGAGCACAATAATGGTGAAATGGGAAACTGTCTGAATCCCCAGATTTAGGGATTAAATCTCTGGCCTGCCAGGAGACCTAACCAGCAGGTCAATTTCATGAGTAGAAGTAGAAACATTGGTTTATTTATGTCTCATTAGCTTTCTTATGGCTTCCTTACTGGCTTGTGCAGTAGAATAATGGTTTCCTTAGTCCTCTGATATCCTGTGTTGTCTAGGATTTTGGATGAAAAGATAACCTGCAAACCAAACACATGGTGTTTCTCTACAATCCTATTTAGCTCACCTGTAGCTCAGTTTGCTATTTTCTTAGATTGAGAAGTGAAAGGCAGATCTTCAGTTTAAGGTCAGTATGACTGGAAATGATGAACCATGGCATTTTTGGGGTATAATCATACTGTGAAAGGGACATGAGTGTGCAAAAGGTAGAACATTTGTTTTGAAACTCTTTTCAGTCAACAGTGTATATTGCATGTTTAGGCACATTCCCCCGGACCATAACATGTCCCTTGGCAGTAGATTCACGTAGGAACTACAGAAATTCATCTTTAAAGCTGGGATTTTGGGAAGGGGGGCTGTAGCAGGAGAAGATTCTGCAGAAAGTCCAGTTACTGTAAAACTCTGACCCAGTTTGGGCCTCATATATATTTTCACATGCCATTTTTTTTTGTGGCATGTGGCTAAACTTACGTGTGGGAGCAAAAGAATTTGGCTGCAAAGATTTCTAAGTTTCAGTGGTTTTGGGTAGTAGATATAGGAGAAACTCCTGGGACATGTCTGTGCTAACAGTGGGGTAGAGCTGAGCTTGCACCAGCAAGTCTGAGCTTCTACATCAGGTCAGAGCAGGGGCAGCAACCCTGGGGTCTGCCAAGGCACATGACATTTTGTGAGGGTCACATGCTGTGTGGTTTTCTGGATTCCCAAGTCCAGCATGATTGCATAAACCACTTTTGCATGACTTGTAATATGTATTTTCCTACCAGGTTGCAACTGTTTACAAAAATATTGGTTGAAATTTATTGTGATGTCTTTTCACATTAAATCAATTAACAATCTCCCTTTTCCTATAGCTACAGAGAAAATGTCAGAAATATGATGAGATATACATTTTGATTTTTTTTTACCCTTTAAGACTGTTTTTCTCCCCCTTCCTTTTTTTAAACAGGCCTTGTTTTTTGTCGTTCTTCCATATTTTTCACTTTGATTTTTTGACTGCCATTGTTTTCCTTGGTCCCATACTGGTTCTCTTTTGTAGTCTTTTAAAAAAGAAACACAAAGCCAGAGCATTCAAGGTGAAGTTTTTGCTGCCCAGGCCTAAAGGGAAGGGTAAAATTAAGCAAAATGTGTTCTCCCTTTACTAGAAAGTCCTGCCACTTGGAGGCACACTTTGGGGTTATTTGTTGGTAAATATAGAAAGTGTGAAGGATAACTCATGGCACACAGGACTTTATGAAATCTTCCTTCTGTTGTTGCAGGAAAAAAAACGAAGTCTGAGAAGGATGACAAATTCAAACCAATTAAGGTAAGAAATGGCTGTTTAGTACTGTGAGAGCTTGTGAACACGATCTGTTTACAAGTATTTTTTAATGGCCCCAACAGTATATTGTGGTGGGTACTTGTGAATGCTTGTGGTTTGGGTAAGTAACTACAGTTACCCAGGATGTTTGAGGTTGTTTTTTTTGAAACGTGAAAGCTGTTAAAGCCATGACTTACGTCATCAATGGACACAGCCCTTGTGTTACAATGCCTGGAGGTTGGAAAACTGGCAGTCTTGGCAATACATTTGCCATTTGTTTGTCTCTGTAAGGAGAAATACAGTAATTATGGAAGGAATGCTTCTGAACAATAGAGCTACCTTTTGGAGCAGTTAATTTCTGTGTGTAAGGCATTGGAGACTCATTTTCATTTAGGCAAGGGTCAGAGCTGCACCTTGTGCTCATCTTTTGTCAGTTAGAAGGCCTCAGCTGTAAAGCTCTTCTGTCACAGCCTGACATTTCTGCTTGTTCAGAGCATGGACCCAGATTGACATCCACTGTCCCTGCAGAGCATGGTGTTTCCTAGTTTGCACACCTCTGCCAAGGGCCTCTGCAAGGTGGTCAATATCACACACCAGCAGGATTTAGTCCACCTTCAATTTAAAATAAAAAGCCAATGTCAGAGATTTCAGACTCTCGGCTTTCAGTAAAGTTGGTGTCCTTGGGCTCTGCGTTGCAACTGTGTCTACAGTGGAAGGGCAGCTTGGTCCCCTGCTGCTCACTTGTGAAGGGCTGTGCCAGCCATGGCTGGGTTCATACTCTGCAGCCTCTGGCCAGGAGGTTCTCTGGGCCAGGTGAGCCCAGAAATCTGGGCAAAAGTCTTCCACTGAA
This sequence comes from Rhipidura dahli, assembly GCA_013399225.1. Taxonomy (NCBI): domain Eukaryota; kingdom Metazoa; phylum Chordata; class Aves; order Passeriformes; family Rhipiduridae; genus Rhipidura; species Rhipidura dahli. The sequence continues at coordinate 694,145 of VXAC01007672.1, forward strand.
ATAGGGTTTGGAAGGCAGGTGCTGCCCCAGGAGTTGTGACTTGTGGAGTTATATGTTAGAATACTGTAACTTCTAAATTGTCCTAAAGGAGCTGCTTTTTAATGATCCTGTTTGGATCATACAGCCACATGTGGTTGTTGTAAAGTGACTCTGATGGCAGCTGATGTTCACAGGGAGCCAGTTAAACTGCTTTGGTCAGAGCAGAGCAATGTGCCAGCACATACACGTACCTACTAGTGATACCTGTTGTTAGTTCTTGTAGCTTTGAGCTGGGTATTCTTGTCTGTTCCCCCATTCTGACACATGTGGGCAGTAGCCTGGATTTTAAAGGAGGTGCTCTTTCCATGCTTAGCCACTGTTAGGCTGACTGTTGAATGTTGAAGGCTGCAGTAGTGAAGAAGGATGGTAGGTGAATTAAAGGAAATGCACATTTCTGAGCATGAAAGCTGCTTATAATGGCTTTGCTTGGTGATGTGAATTCCTGATACTCGAGTTGCATGTTTTGAACACCTTACAGTTACCTTGAAAAATCTCTTTTAGTGGAGCCCAGTGGGAGGCTATTCCATGGTTTTCCTGGTAACTGCAGTGGGGTGATAGCAGCAGAGGGAGAAGCTGAGAATCTGAGCACAGATCTGCAAAGGGACTTCAGCATAGCAAGAGCCTTGCACTGAGCTTCCCACTGTTGCCACTGCTGGACCCTGTGGGCACCTACAGCAATTACTAGTGGGTTGAGCTTGAGCAGAGTGCTCAGGGCACTCACTGCTTGTCCCTGTAGATGTGAGAGTCCTGGGCCTTACCAAATCCTTGCTCCACATTAGCAAAGGTGCAAGCAAGTCTTCCATCCCACAGATAGGTCTCCTATCACTGGGCTTTTGGGCAAGCAGAGTCTGTCATTAAAATTCATTAAATTCACTTAAAAATGAATTCTCAATAATGGGAAGGAAATGGAAGTATCAGAGCAGCCCAGAAAAAAACAGTCTCTTTCTTTTGAAACAAAGGACTGAACTGAGGTCTAGTTCCTACCTTTTCCTAAATATATCCTTTTGACCATGCAGCTCCACATTGAGAGACATTTTAAAAATCTTAGTGGCAGCTTTCCCCATGCATTTAGCTAAAGCTAGACATCTGGACACTGAACATTTAGGTGATGTAACACCAAGTGTGCCAGTGTCCAAGTCTCTGTGGATCTGGCACCATCACCTGAGTTCCAAGATGCATATTTGTTTCCGGAGCTTGAAAGGGGCCACTAAATAAATTTCTCTGTAATCAGCCTCAGTAAAATTGAGCAAGTGCCGCATGCACAGTGTTTCCATGGGGGCTGTTTTGTTTGCTGTGTTGCACAACACCAGATACTCAGGGCTCCAGTGTGCAGCCCTAACCTATCTCTGCGTTCGTGATCCTCAGTGGATCAATAGCAGCTAATTTTATCTTTTCCAGTTCTCCAAATCTTTGACCTGTGGGCCAGCACAACTGGTGCAGCTCCTCAAAGACCTAGCTGCCATTAACACTTAACTTTGCACCCTTCTGATGTGCCAAGGGATGTTGGGACAGGGTGCATGTTTGCCTTGCTTTAGTGTCTGGGAAGGTGCTTGTCTTAAAGTGACAATTCTTTTTGAGTAGATCACAATCACAGCACGTGACATCCAGAAAAAACCTGTCACAGTGCCCCCAGTATTTTGTCCCAAAGATAACAGTTCATATTTGTTATGAGTGGCTAGCACTGGGATGTGCTGGCACCACAGGTCCTGAGGCTCACCTTTGCCCTGTCTTTGATGAAATGCTTTAGAGCCGTGAAAATGACCACGGCATGGACAGCTCTGCACCTCTCTGCAGGTGTCTCTGGCTCAGCAAGTGAGGGACAACTTGCAGCCTTGCAGGGCTGGCAGAGTAAGAACAAAAGACTTTAGACATTGTAACCAATAAACCTGTGAGGGAGTCAATACCAGGCAGGAAGTTGCTTGTGTAGAATAATCCTTTTAAAGAAATCCTGAGTTTATGGAATTTTTTTTTTGGTGTCTACTCTGAAGGGATTTTTTTAGATTCCCACTCAAGTGTACCAGGCTTACAGAGATGCATCTTGTGGAAAGCTCAGTCTGTGTAGAACAGGTGGTGTTTTCCCAATGCTGTTGCCCTGTGGTAATGTTTATGATGTGATCTAAAAGGCTGTATTTAGTGTAAACACTTTGGTTTGCTTTCAGGCTTGCTTTAGAGAAAAATTAAGGCTAGAATTTAGTAATTGCTGTACAGAAACTAAGGCTTCCTTTCAGAGAGTGCAAAGAGATAAAGCTTATTTGGAAGGGACTGAGGATGAATATTAAGTAGATTACCGTTTTAAAGCAGTGTTTCTTCTTTGTTTGTTTCAAATGTTAATCTCTTGTAGTAAATAGCTTACTACTTCCTTGCTCTCAGAAAACTTAGTCTATATTTGAAAATTAAAAAGAGACACAAAAAAAGCACAAGATTTGGAAATGAAGTAATCTCGGGCTTCTCCTCAGAGAAATATTCATTCTAAGACAGTGTCTTGCAGAGAGCAGGGGGTATATGGCAGGCAGAAGTGATGGGATTTATTACCATCTCTGAACAAAGAGATGAACTGTCTCCTAAAATAAAGCAATGCTGACCCAACTGTACTGTTTTCATTCTAGCAAGAGCCAGTTGAATCATCTTTTGGGATTAATGGGCTAAATGATGTCACTTCTGACTATTTCCTGTCCTCCAGTATAAAAAATGAAGTTGACAGTACAGTGAACTTTGTAGGTAAGTACTCCTATGCTTTTTTTACACACACAGGTGACTTCAAAAGCCCTTGTGGTCTGCCAGACTTATCTTTCCATCAGCATTTTGCACTTCATGGAATGCCACAGTTGCAGTCAGGTAGACCCATTTTTCAGTAGCCTAGGCCATGCAAGATTGTGGTTGCAGGTCAGCCCCACCACCTTGCAGAGACAGTGAGCAGTACTTGGCAGTGTAGTGGTTCCCTTGAGAGTAAAGCACTTACAGACACTCTAAGCTGGCTTTTCATGATGGGGACTTGTTCCACAGAGTACTCCTTAGCCATGAGGAGACTGTAGCCAATGTTGTGTAGGAGACAAACTGCAGTCAGGTGGCAGTTTCCCATTGCTTAAAGCAGAGGTTTGTATAGAACACCATTTTATTTGGGAGTTCAAACCAGCAGGCAAAATGTAGAAAGTTGGTTCTTTTTACTGACACCTCAGTAGCAGAGATAGTTTTTAACATCACTGAGCTAACAAAAAGGATCATCGAAGACTGTATTTAGAAACCAGTACATTCAAAATTAGCTGTCATCTCAGCATGTGAATAATTGGTCCTCAGTAGAAGACCTGGACTGGGTTTTGACAGGCATTTTTTGGCTGAGGTTGTCATTTCAGCAAGAACTCCTGGTAATATGACCCACATACCATTTTGTCTAGAATTCCACTTTTAAATATGACAAATATGTTCATATTCTGCTTGGAGAGATGGCAGAAATCATGTACAGTGACTATTTTTGATCCCCATTTCTCAGGTCACAGGGCTTTGCATAGTCATTCCCCTGAAGTACTTGTGTGGCTGAGGAGTTTGTGAGTAGTTTTGCTCTCTTTATGCCAGTTCATGTAATCAGTTGTTGATTTGTATTAGAACATGCCTGTTGCTCCTCCTGTTAGAACTGGAAGGAGTGGCACCAGAGTGCTATCAGTGCTTCCAGTTCACTGACTGAGGATTGGGTAGGGAACTGTCATCCAGTGTTGTTTAATTATTGAGATGTGAGGTGTGCTGCTTATCCAGACTGGAGAAAGAAGCAGTTATTTAGGATTGCAGAAAGGATTTTAATGCAAACAGGGAGGAAAAGGTATATTAGAATTGTTCTGCAGAAAGATGGGAAATCAGCAACAGGGGATGAAAGACAAATAGCACCCTGCAGAGTTTCTGACACACATGCAGCTCACTGGAAGCTGTGGCATATTGCCCAAGCGAGCAGTAGTTTTTGCCGTGCATTTTAGGGTGGGTACGAATTTGTCAGGTATTGAGGAAAAAGATAAAACAGTGCAGATGGCCTGCTCATACCCTGAGTGGGTTGCGCAATATTGGTCTCTCCCAGATAAAAAATTAACTCCGTGTGCTCTTACACCACTCTCACCACACTCAGTAAAAAGCCAGTTGTTTCAGAACCTGGAAAGGTGAAATGAAGGGGAAACGAAATATCTGAAATATAATTGTAGTAATTGTAGTGATTCAACTTTTTATAAGTCTATCTGGTATAGATGTGACTTCTTTATGCTGGCATTGTTTCTTAAAATACACATCTAAGTTTTGGAGATTTTCCAGCGGTTACCTGGCACTTCACAAAGCAAAATAATATGCAGCTTTTCCCTGAGAAAAATACCTGTCACTTTTCTTTTTCAAAAAGCCCTGTCTAAAGATAGAATGCAGGAGTGGATTGGGTGTATAGACATGGGCATTCATGTTTATTTATCTTAGTTCATGCAGGAATAGATGCTATCTTTTGACTTTTTCAAATTTAATAATTAGTAAACTCAGGTTACTTAACCTTAAAGAATTACAAGATCTATTGTGTTTCATTGCCTACATGTTTTTCCCCTTATGGGTCCAGAAGAAAATGGACTGTTTGAACAACACAGCATTGTGTTTGTACAGACTTTAGCCTTATGTTCCTTTTGAAGCTTTATGTTCAGTGAAAGAATATCTATAGTCTTTCTCTTGGATAACCATGGTTTCAGGTTAGCCATCCTCTGAGATGGGTCCATCCCTGTGCATTCTTCTGATCTAACTGGTGGCTTTCAGTTCTATGCTGGATTAATGCATTTGTCATGTGTTCATACTGCTGGGATTAAAGGAGGAGTTGTACAAGACAGAGGAAATTCTGTCAAGCAGCTTCAGAGAAGTGAGATTATGGCTTTCACCAGACTTTTGCTTTGCTTAGTGACTTCTTGATACCTTGGTTTGTTAACCTTTTCCAAAAGATTTTTGTGTAGAATAACTAATGTCTGCAAAGCATTTCAGGACCCTTGGAAAGCATCTATGGTTGCTTCACTTTGTAGAAATAAGTAACAGTCCTTTGATATTAAATTTCATTGGTATTTTGGTATTAAATATCATGTGCCTGGGGGAATAGGAAACCCCTCTGTTAATAACAAACCAAACTGTAGCTTTCTGTCACAGACCATGTGGGATACAGGTACAACTGTGATTTTCTACATATCATCGATGGCATTGCGAGGGTCAGTGAGAATAGGCATCTAACTGGAGCTGAAATTCTTCACAGATTCATGTCATATGTACATCAGAGTCCCACAATATTTTGCTTGACCCTGGGACCAGGTTTTTGCATGCCAATTCTGGTCTTCTGTTGTATGGTTTACATGAGTGCATTCAGAGGCTATGGGATGTTGGCAGCTTGCTCTTTGAGGATCACAGATTTCCTTTAGAACTCCCACTGAAATTTATACCTGCTGAAAGCAGGTGGTGGGCATGGAATAAAGTACTGAGGCTACTGAAGACTCAGTCAGATAGCATGGAGGCTCCATGGACAGGCTCTTAGAGATTCAGCAGGGTTGAGATACTATCTGTAATCAATTTTTTTTTTTCTAACCCCAAGTTGTAGGACAGCCACACCTTGATGGCAGCAGTGAGGAGCAGGTGATAGTTGCCAATCCTCCTGATGTTTGTCAGGTAGTAGAGGTGACAACAGAAAGTGATGAACAGCCTCTCAGCATGAGCCAGCTGTACCCTCTACAGATATCCCCTGTCTCATCCTATGCAGGTAAGCAACTTGGCATTTCTTTACACTCCTTTTTCTGGAAATGTTTGGAAGACATTGGGGGAAGGAGGGCTCTTTCAGGGTAGCTAACAAAGATTCAGAAATGCATACTCATCTGCCTTCTGAATTGCTAATGAAACCCAAAAACACACACTCCTCTGCTCATTTCCTTGAGAAACAAATTGACAGATCTGAGTTTGGGAATGTGAGCTGTGGGTTTTAGCCTGTGAGTAATGGAAAAAGAACTTTTTTAGATATAATGCAGAGGTCTTTTAGAGGGAGGTTTTCACTGGCACAAATGACATGCTCCCTGCCTTACTGAAGATTAAAGGTCTTTTTTGCTCTGTGTTTACTCAGTGTCTAGCACAGTGTGCAGTGCTAAAGGCTGCACTAATGGCACATATGCAGATATGGAGCTGAGGGCCCAGGGGGAGTGGATCTGTCTTGCTGCAGACTAGAACAGCCCTGTAGTGACTGATAACAAGTGATCTTGCAAGCAGCAGAGCTGTGGACATCTGCCTTCCAACGTCTGCCTCCCATCTGGATTCTCTGATACCTAAAAGGAGGATGAGATAACAGGCTTTCCCCTGCCCCAGTGAGGGTGGTTATGGTTTCTCTTTTCATCTAGCCCCTTATTTTCATATAACTGTTAGGAAGTTAAGAGTCTTTGGCACTCATTTATTCCTTATCCAAGTCTGACAGTGTGTTCAGAAGTTTTTAGGGGAGAACAGACACAAATGTACACGTGGACATGCTATTTAGAGTCCCCACAATCATATAAGCCTTATTTCATAGGAAGCAGGACAAAGCCACATTTGAAAGTAGAAAAAGTTTCAGATACAACCTGTCCTTTCTGTTTTAACATGGTGCTAATTTGCAAGCCTTAGGAGACTGGGTAGAAACACAAATGTCATCTTTTAAGGCAAATTTAGGTATAAATGGTTATCCATGCATTTTATTATTTTACACATGGTTTTGCCTTTGACTTATTAGACTGAAATTACTTCCAGACATATTTTTATAAAGTATGTATTTATTAAGTTTTATCTTTGGGACTAAGTGAATAGTATGATGTTCTTTTGGATAGTCTCCACTGTTAATCTCACATGTTGATAAATGATTATGCTTCCTAATGTGTTTAGTCTGCAGTGACCAAAACATTCAGAAGACCTTTGCAAAGCATATAAGGCAGGGAGATATGAGATATGCTTAAATTTATTAGCAGCAGGGAGACAAGGACCTTTGAAACATTTTTCCTCTTTACAAATATGTCTTGGAAAACTTTTCCATCTACACAAACATTACAGTGATGCAATCTTTTAACTTCAGCTATAGGATGTAAATTCTAGAAATGCAAACACAAGTCACCATCTTGGTCTGGAAGTCATGGTGGTTTCTTGGACTGGAATGGTAGAGAAGGGTGGTCTGGTAACCACCTTGACCTGAGCAAATCATGACTTACCTGTTCTAAGGTCATTGCAACCAGCCTGCATAAGGAAAATGAAGGATGACTGAAGTACTTCTGCTACCCTCTTATGCTGTCTTAGTACCTTGGTGGCCTTCAGCTGTCCTTAGCTTATACCCAGAGCTGCTAGCCCAAAACTCACGTAACAGAATTTCATGCCACTGGCATGCTTTTGAGTGCATCTCGAGGCAGCTCTTGATGATCCTGAGCACTGCAGCTAGAGGCCAGAAAGAGGTGGAGTACTGCAAGGGTCTGTCCTGGGACGAGTCTTATTTAATACATCAATGAGCAGAAGATACGTTGGAGACATGTTTGTGAACTTGACAGGTGACCCCAAACAGGGCACACCAGTTGATATGTTTGAGGACAGAGCCATCATCTAGAGAGTCCTGGAGAGATTGCAGGAATGGGTCAGAAGAAACCTTATGACATTTAAGAAGGGCACCTATGAAGTCCTGTACGTAGGCAGGAAGAGCTCTTTGCAACAACAGCTGATGGTATGGAGAGCAGCTCTGCAGAAAGCTGGGGAGGCAGTGAGCTGAGTGTGAGCACCTCAGCCACGGAGAAGGCCACCAGTTTTCAGGAGCATGGCCAGTAGATCTAGGGAAGTGATTATCCTCCTCTACACAGGACTAGATGCACTACTTTGAAAGTACTGCATCCAGTCTTGGGCTCCCCAGTCCAAGAAAGTTACAAACAAACTGGAGCAAGTGCAGAGAAGGGCTATACTGGGTATGGGCTCTCACTCTGTGAGAAGATAGAAGGACTGGGGCTTGTTCAGCCTGGAGAAGAGATGGATTTGAGGACTTCATAGCCGCTGCCTCTACTGTAGGGATGCTCCCAAGAAGGCAGAGCCAGGCTCTTTGCAGCAGTGCATGGTAGGAGGATGAGAAATAGCAGACTAAATTGAAACAAGAAAACTTGGCCAGCTGTATATAAGAAAAAATATCACCTTTTTCACCACAAGGACAGTTAGGCAGTAGAGCAGGATACTCAGAAAGATTGTGCTGCCTCTGTCCTCAGAAGTTTTGAAGACCTGTAAGGATAAGGCCCCCAGCAACCTGATCTAGTCCTGTAGCTGGCCCTGCTTTGAGCAAGATGTTGGGCTGTAGACCTCCTGAGGTCCCTTACAGCCTGAATTATTCTATGAACAGCTTTTTTTTAAAGCATGTATTTGCCTTTCAGGTCAGAGCGAGGACAGGAGTCTGTGTTAGAGCCCTGAAATTTCTAGGACACTCTTGTGACTATTTCTGCTCTGTCTTGGTCCACACAGACCTTATAGAACCACAGGAACCTTGGCCCTGTGCTTGTGGGTTTGCTCTGTCAGGCGCTCCTGGCTGAATGGCAGGAAGGAGTATGACCATAACAGCTGTGCAGGAGCAGTTAGCTGAGCTCTTCTAAAACAACAACCAAAAAAAGTAGCCAGATATATCAGCTGTCCTACATAAATCTGGTATATTTCAAAACACCTCTAGTTCCTTTCTGAGGTTACTCAGGCAAATGATGTGAGTTGCCCATGTGAGTTTTTGGTATTTCCACTGATGTCTATGAAATCCGTTGGTTTTTAGTACTGAGGCTGTTGTCAGCTGCCTGTTGTGTTTGACACTGATTCAAATACCCTCCTTGATAGAAATAGCCTCTCTAACTTTCCATGCCTGAGTGGCCAGCTTCCCTGGCTTTGCTAACTATAGTGCTATCTCTTGCTCAGCATTTTGTTATGTATAAACACCAAGGACGGATTCCTTTTCAGCTGCATCACTCTGGTTTTGTTGTGACGTGCTTCTTCATGTCAAGGAATATCTGTTACTTGTCTCTGTGTGGATTCCTTCTATTGATTCTATCTTCAGGGCCGTTTCTACTTTGTGTGAATTAATTTTTTTTCTCCTCCCCCCAGAATGGCTTAATTAGCCAGCTTAGTCACATTGGCAAATCTTTCTCTGCCTGGGTCAGTGAATGAGAAGCCCTGCAATGCATTACCTTCACAGGGCATTGCAGTTAGATTTAATGTTTTGGACTGTTCCTCTGCTTGCTGAGGGGGAGACTCTGTTACAGGAGAGTGCCAGCTTTGGAAGCAGCAGTCTGGAGTAACTGGGCTGGAGTAGAAGGACTTTGGGTATAGTTTAGATCCTGGGGTCTGAAAGAGTGATTTAGCCCATTGGTTTACAGCCTTCTGACTAAACCTAATGCTTAGCCAAGCCTTGAGAAAGTGGAAAGGTACTGCCAGTGTCTGAAGATGTGCAGGGACACAATCCACAAGGCATGATCCATGCTCTCTTAGCGCTCGAGTTATGTCCAGTGCAGAACATGAGGCCGGTCTCTGGGAAGGCAGGGATGCAGGGCCTGTGCAACCCTAGTTTGGTTTGCATGGACTAAAATGCATAACACAGAGCTGAGAGTGAAAGCTGGGGCTTCAGAGCTCTCTAGCTTGCTATGATAATTCATGACATCATTCCTTGAAATGTGTGATTTCTGTGTTCTTTGTGGGTGAGCTGTATCTGTGCAGCCCTGCTGGAGTGTTGGTATCCTGATGCCTAGGGTTATCCTCCCAGGAAAAAGGACACAGTGGTTCAAAACCCCACAAGCTGAAAGGAAACTGCAGTTCAGGCCTCCACTGGATTGGTATGGGCAACCAGTGGCTGTGCTGAAGGCACCAGCCATTGCTGCAGACTGAAAAGAGATGTATCTGAGGCATAGCAGTCTGAATCACCCACCACGCCTGACCCTCAGACAGCAGGAGACCTGTCTTCAGACACATGTAGGCTTGAAAATACAGTAAAAATTCCTGGATTTCAGGCTCTTCTGTAAGGCAGGGATGCAACTGCAGGAGGGTGGCTGTCCCACTGGAACTGTGCCCCTGTATTTGTGCTCTGGTTGAAGTGATGAGGGTGAGGGAGGCCATGTGCAGTGGAGGGAGGTGATGGGGCTGCACACTGTAGTATTGCCACTTGCTCAAGTGGTGAGTGAAGGGTTGAGAAACAGGCTGGAGATTGGTAGCAAAAGCAAAACTATACCAACTGTACCAGAGTATATCAAAAGTAATAAAGCTCCAGAAGTGACAACAAGCCCTTGAGGTGGCAGGCTGAGATAATACTTAATGGAACAAAACCACATTTATCTCCTTTAGGATGGACTTGTTACTGATTTTGCAGGGAGATAAAGATTTGGGCAGAACTTTGTCCATTGCAGGGCCTGGAGTGGCTGTAGAGGGGCAGGGGAGAGGGGGCATCCCCTGCTTGCTGGAGATTCTGCCCAGAAAGCACAAATCTACTTCTTCCCTCTCCATTGCTGTCTGTTCCAGGATATAGTCATGTTAACTGTGATAACCATGTGCATTTACCCCAGTTGTTCAAGGCAGCTGGGCTGTCTAGCCCTGCTGTGGCAGGGTCTCCATGCTTCTCCGTTGTTTTCTGGTTGTTTGACTTGACTCTGCTTCCACTTGTTGGATGTACATCAGGCCTCTTGAGCTGAAATTTGTTACTATAGATAGAATAGCATGAGTTTCATTTTTGTTTCTGTTTTGTTTGACAGAAAGTGAAACAACTGACAGTATCCCAAGCGATGAAGAAAATGCAGAGGTAAGTCCTTTCTTGATTTTTAGCAGTTTGGACCAAAGTCTCAAGATCTGTGTCCTGAGATATTTTTCCCCCTTCTCCATTTGCAATTCTGTCTACCAGTGGAATATTCATTTTGGTAACAGCTGGGGGAGAAAAGCAGACCAGGAAGGTTCAGGGGATACAGACATTTGGATGATTGTCACAGAATTAATACCTCTACAAATGAATTTCTCCTCATCTGTCCAAACTACAAGATTAATTTGCATAATAAGATGTTCTGCAAAGCCATCAATAGTGCCAGCTAGTTTGTTAATATGATGCATTCATGTTGCTGGGTAGCAAATATTTTATCTAGGTTGAAAGCTCACTCACTTCATTTTCCTTAAATGGCACCTGATCTCATATAACTGGAGGAAATGCTTACACATGTGACTGAAATGAAGCTTGAATGGTCGAGGTATGTGGGGCAGGAAGCTTTCCTGAGCTGTCAGTTGCATATTGCTGGGTGAAAGGTATCCATGGAGAAAATAACTTGAGCTGCACATATACAAAAATACCACTTGCCTTTTATTTTGGGGCTGCCTTTAAGTAACCAGACCTACCGATCTCTATGTGAACTTACAGGCCAAGAGAAGCTCACTGAGGGCTCCTGGATGCCCTGTGCTCCAGCTGCATTTTTATATAAGGCCTTTTGCAAAGCTCTCTCCTGCTGTGTCCCCCACCGAAAGCTCTCTGAATCCTCCTTCTTGGGGGACCACCCTGGAGGCTGTGCATCTGTATAATGACACGGCTGACCCACCTGGACTCATGCCTTGGCTGGGGTGGAACCCATATGCAGACTGCAAGTAGTGATTCCACAGACCTCCTTTGACAGAACATGCCATTGCAGCATCTGTAGTGGGCAAACAGCTGGATGCTCATCTTCCCTTGGTGAACTTCTTCCTTGTGATGAGGGATACAATGTCAAGTGACAGTGGTTTCCCAGCATCCTCACCTGCATTGCTAATTTGGGTGGTATTGGGTCTGTGTACCTGCCTCTTGGCAGGAGGATGCTCTCTCTGGGACCATTTGGAGTTCTAAACATCTGTGTCCATTTTTGTCTCCAGCATACTGGGAATAAGGCCTTTATTTTCCATTCAGAAGAGCAGGTTGTGCTTCTTGAGTGCTGGAGAGCCAGCAAGAGTTAAGCACATGACTTCAGAAAAGGAGAAATGGCTGAGAGAAAAGACATTCTAAGCCAGTGGCTAGAGGCTCAGGCTCTTAGAGATGGGGTAATTTCTGTGGAATTTGTGGATATTTCTATCTTCATCTTGTTACTTGGAGTACTTCATGAAGTTGTGTTCGCTCATACAGTCTTCCTTTGTTTCTTCCCTCATTTCCAGGGACGACTTCATTGGCAGAAAAAAAACATTGAAGGCAAACAGTATCTCAGCAATCTAGGAATGAGGAACACTTCTCATATGCTTCCCAGCATGGCAACTTTTGTAGCCAACAAGCCTGACCTCCAAGTCACCATCAAAGAAGAAAGCTGCCCACTGCCTTACAATAGCTCCTGGCCTCCTTTCCCAGACATCCCTCTGCCACAAGTAGTGTCCACAGCCTCCACAAGCAGCAGCCAGCCAGACCGTGAGACACGGGCCAGCGTCATCAAGAAAACATCAGACATCACCCAGTCGAGAGTCAAGAGCTGCTAAGCCTTTGACAGTGTGGTTTTTTAGCTTTGTTTTGTTTGGTTTTGTATTTTATGTTTCTCTAAGAGAGGTTCATCCCTTGACGCACATGAGACAAATCCGAAGGTGAAGCCTTGGCAATACAGAACATTGCTGTGTCCAACTCCAGTGCCGGAGTGTTTTTAACTCAGGACTCCAGCCGTCAGTATGAATACCTGAACCCATATTTCCAAGGTTGCTACATAGGAAAACAACCCAAGAACTTTGGCCCACTCACAGGTTCCAGTGTTTCATAAGAGGACCAACTGACCACAAGGGAAGTGGTGCTGCTGCGCTTCTTGCTGTCAAGGCTGTGATGGAACTGAAAGCCTCAGAATGGGAGAGAAAATGTGAACTAGCTGGAATATTTTTAAATAAAGAAAAATCTATTGTGAATATTGTACATAGTGCAGTACTAGCAAAGTTGCAGTCTGCTTCTGCACCTTATTAAGAAAGCACTTACAAAAGGCCTTTTATTACCTTGCTCTACTTAATGGCACATTGAAGGTCCCTCTCCACCTGTATTCTTTTCCAAGGCTATTCTTGCTAAAGTGTCTTTAAAGAATAGAGGAAAGGAAAGGAAGTTAAAACTTTCTGTGTGGATTTCATATGTTCTGAGACTGCTTTCATCATGTTTGTTTCTAATCTGCTATGCTTGAATGCCGCGTGGTACAATAGAAAAAGAAAAGAAACTTATTACAGAGATATTATGCAAATTCCCAGATTTAAAAAAGAAGAAAAATACTCTAATTCTAACCAGAGCAAGCTTTTTTATTTTTTATACAGGGGAATATTTTATTCAAAGTAAAATTCTAAAGTGAATATAATTTTTTTTAATCTTTTCTACAGCAAAATTTATAATTTTAAGATTCAGTCCTTGGTTATCAGCAGTTATGACATCCTTGTGGCACATTTTTTTTTTAATTTTGTAAAGGTGAAATAGCTTTTATGAGCTCATGTAGCAATCAGATTATCCTGTGGATTGATAATAAATATGGTATATAGTTAAATTTTTAATAATCCTCTTGTTTGTCTCTCATTTTTAATCTTTCAGAAGCCCCAGATGGCATGGGTTTGATAGGTGAATGTGACCTCTCAGAGTGAGCAATTAGCCTAAGCTGCCTTTACAATTTCTGGAGCACCCATCCAAACAGGATGGGAAGCACTGTACTTGAGGCAGCTCGAGGTGGAAAGAGCAACTAGAACTTAAAGGTGACTTACTCAAGTTTGGCCTCAAATGTTCAACTTTAACTGTTATTCCATGGTTGGGCTTTGAACAAACCACCTTAGGGAAGGGATCTCATCAAAATCCATTCCCCACCCAATGCAAGCTTGGCTGTACTTCCCCCATACCTGATAGATCTCCATGTGGCTTGCTTGCAGTTTCCTTGCCTGGAAAAATATCTTTTTGCAGTTTCAGCCAATTAGTGAAATGAATCAGAAATCAAATAAGCATTGTCCAGAGCTTTCAACATTACTCCATGATGGCAAGTTCTGATTCCTGGAAAGCTGTAGAGTATCTGAGTAAGGGTGCACAGTGACTTGCATGGCTGTGGTAGTGGGCAGGCTGTGTCCACTGCAAAGTGCTGTGCACTGTGAAGAAGTTGAGAGCACTCAGCCTCTTACAGTTTTTTAAGCTGTTGGATGTGACACAGACTGATTCAGGTATGTAAAGCATGTGGACACAAAGTGCCCTTCAGATGTGAATACCATTCTCATACCAGCCTGGCAGGTGTGTGAGTGAGAGCAGTGTGCATTGGGCTGATGAGCAAATAGCATGTACAGAACTGACTGTGTCACAGGGAGATGGCCTAGTTGGCTATTGAAAAGGGAAAGGAAACAGAAGAATTTTGCTGCATTCTTAACCTGATCCTATAGTTCTAAGTTTCATCACAGGTCTGTGTGAAACTGGTAATTTTGGCACCCACTGCCTGGTGGCCTGGGAAGACAAGGATACAGTTGGGAGGAAGAGGAATGCCCAAACAGCATTTGGAGTGGGACTAAAAACTTGCAAGGGTTAAAATTGTGTATGTAAACTTTTTAATTTCTTTTCCTTTCATTTGGTTGTGCATTTACCTTTCCAGTGGCTCCAGTGCTGGGGCTGAGGCTGAACCAAGGACAAAAGTCAGCACTGAGGGTAAGAGAAAGCTCGGTTGTGTGGAGCTGGGAAGTATCATTGTCTTGGGGTGAGTTTATGATGTGTATCCCCTATCGCAGTCTATGCCCAGAAATTAGTTTTGTGACTTTAAACTGCAATATAAATGAAGTGCTGGTGCTTATCTCCTCCTCTGAGGATTATTTGGTCTATAGACAGAGTCTCTTGCCCCTGGCCTGGGTTTAGCACTGCGGGTTTAGGCCGAGGGAAAGCCCAGAGGCAGGATTATGGGGGGGCTCTGAAGCATCTCAGGAAGCAAACAGAGGTGCCTCCAAGCTGCTGCTTTCCTGGAGGCAGGGCTGCTGTTCCACACCCACCATGGCTTGCTCTCTCCTCACCGTTCAGACCGGCCATGTCAAGGGCAGGCACATCTCTGCAGGCTTGAGGCAAGCAGCCATGTCCTGTGCTTTACCTGCTGTGAGAGGCACTGGGGTTTCCTCCTTCCCAGGAGCAGTTTGAACTCCCTGCCCCTCACCCATGGCACTGGGAAAGCATCTCAGAGGCCTTGTGCCATCCTGCAAATGGCCTCTTAATGTCTGACCTTGCACAAGTGCTCCCTGGACTCAGTCCTGTGTGTCCACCTGAGAGGGTACATGTTTGCCCTTTATGATGAAATATTTTGAATTTCTCAGTTTCCAAGGCTCTCTCTGGTGCCTACATGGAACCTGACCCCCAACAGGGCAGAGAGAGGGCTGAGCTGACTTTTCTGTGTGTCCTGCCTGACTTGCCTTCAGCAAGCCTGGCTGGTCACAGGGGTGGGAAGATGGTTGCCCAAGGGATATCTGAGGTATACAAATGTTTGTTTGCAAATTAAACTACCCCTTGTCAGGAAAAGGATTTGCTGCTCTTAGCATCCTCTATCTGAAACTTAGGAATAGGCAGCAGGGAAAGGCAGGCACCTCCATCTTAACCCGTGAGTTAAGCTTTACTTAGCTCAAGAAAGTTCTGCAGTCACATCTCACCTCTGGTCATTCCACATGGGAGTTGACACCAGCATGCAGATGGCCGGGCAACTCGCCTTGCTCTCCCCTTGATCCAGTGAGGAAGGCAGGGAGCTGCAAAACCACTGACCCCCACCCTGCTCCAGTAGCTGAGCAATGGGAGACACACCCCCTCCACACCCCCACCTTGGGAAGAGTGTGTATACTTGGTAAATTCCCCTCTTCCCAGAGCTTACATGCTTGAAGCATTTCCAAGAGGTATCCAAGCATGGGAGTTACAGTGTGTATCCATAAAGCTCATCCATCAAAGAGAGCATACACCTTGCAAAGGCAGTGACGCCTCTGCAGCGTGCCCAGACCAATGCACTGCAGGGTGATGCAATGCAACAGAGGGTTTCTTTGGGCTGGGACATCAGATGTTCATTCTGAAATCCAGGGTTCAATTGAATTTGTTACCTTTGCTCAAGTCATAAAAAACATCCAGCCATTAACAGTGTAACTGCCAGCTCAGTTCTGAAACACTGGGAGCCAGGTGATGCCTGCCCATTAGCACTTCAGCAATACCAAGTTAACCACAGTGCAATTCTGTGCTGTGCTCAGCTGGCAAGCCTGCCATTTTTTTGCAGGAGAATTTATGAATGACTGTAAATTTCTTTTTTCTTGGTTTGGAAGGGGTCAAGACTACTACTGAAGGACTCCTGTGAAGATAGGATTAACCTTTCCATGACTCAACTGAAATTATGGGAAAAATTAAGGAGAGCATGAAAAAAAGAAAAAAAGGAACTAATGTTCCCAAGCATACATTTATCCAGGTGTGCTCATGAGCCACATAATGTTACAATCCAGGTTCCTGCTGGACATCCTCCTGGAGCCTGGCAATATCCTCACACAAAGATATTCAAATCCCCATTCAAAAGGACTTAGGTGAGTGTTAAGATCCAGTATTAAGGTTCTTAGAAATGCCTCTGCCCGAATTAAGGTGCAAATGAGACCATATGCCAGTCAATAGTAAGGGTTTTATTGGATGGTAAACAAGAGAGAGAGAAAAAGGAAGAAGTAGAAAAATAGGTGGGGAGGACAGAAAGCACGTGACTGGGATGGAATAAAGAAAATGCTACCACTCCATGGATTCCAGCACTGTTCTGTTGATCCTCCCCAGCTGGTCTTCTTGGTGGTGAAAGCACGGAGTGCCAAGGGTTAATGTACCCCCGAGCCAGGTGGCAATGTCCAGGCCTGTCCCCTGGGGCAGAGGGGCAGTGTCTCACAGCAGACTCTGGGTCTGTTGCATCCCGTGCAGTCCTGTGCTGCAGAGCCTCTGGGGAGCACTTTGGGGGTCTTTGGTGGATTATGGCTCCCCCTCAGCTGCCTCTGATGTGAAAGTCCCGTGGATGAGCCCTGTGGGGTTGGGGGTTCCCCAGCTGGGCTGGTTTGTGTGACAGAGGATGGGTGTTCAGTGCCTCTGACCAGAGGTTGTGCCACGCACCCAAAACCTCCTCCTTCCCCCTCGGCTGGGGGTGAGGCTGTGTAAACCTGGCTTCTGTGAGCTGTGCTCTGCCCCCACCCCAAACTCAGCCAGGGATGACTGAACAATGGGTTTCCCTTTATTTAATCAGCAGTTTGGCTTTCAATCCAAAGTCCGGCTCTTCAGGGAGGCTCCTTTGGTTGTAGCTTCTTTATAATGAGCAGAACTTTTTATCAATGTTTGAGGCATGAACTGTTTTCAGTTTCTGACAGTGAGTCAGCCCAAAATTCCCTGAGAGCAGGCCCTTACTCTTTTGTTTCCCAGCAGGTGGGGATGGCCTCGATTGCCATTTGCATGTCAGCACTGGCCGTCCCACTCCCTGCCCTGCCTGCGCGCACCAGCAGCCGGGCCGGCGGGGCAGCACAGCCTGAGGCACTTGCACCTCTGCTGGCAGCTCCCGGGACGCAGCAGCCCTGCACTGAACGGCTCCTCCCCGCAGGACTGCAAAATACTTTCACTCTGCAGCAGAATAAATGGGAGAAAGACGTGTCTGTCGGAAGTGTGAAAACTGTCCATGCCAGTGCACCCTTTGGCTGTCCTCAGGGGTCCTTGGAGTCACCAGGTTTGCTAAAGGGTTTCTGCCTGGGCCAGCACAAACCAGCTGGGTCTTTATTCCACTTTCACCCAAGATGTGTCTCTTCCTCTCTTCTTTCTCTCCCCCTCTGCTTGCAGCTGGGGCTTCACCCAAATTGAGAACAAGTACTGATATTTATTCTTTTATCCAGTCTCTCCCTCCCTGTCACGGGCTTGGGTTGGGGAGTCAGGCTGCGGCCACGGCACAGGGCTGCGTGACGGTGACCTCGGAAGGAGCTGGGCCCGGGCCGGGGGTCGGGATACTCACCTCACATCCTTAGATGCCTCAGGGAAACACTCCCTGCCCCTGTGCCCCTTCTGGCATCATCCCACTTGTTAGTGCAGGGGCAGGCCAGGTCAGCTTCCTGCCTGCTGCCTCAGGTTAGGTGCTTTTGCAGTCTGTTAATTACTTTTGCTGATTGGATTTATTACAAGGGGCTAGTGAGGGGCACTGCTGGCACATACGTGGCTGTTTCTTAAGTCGGAGAGGCTGCACTGTCTCCCTGCTGATGCTACAGAAGAAGAAACAGCTCAATGACCTTTCTGGTGAGTGCTTTGAGGGGGATTTCCACTCTGCAGCAACAGCAGCAGGTGCACAATGTTTCTGTCAACAATAATGAAAATAGTAGTGGGGAGGAAGGAAACCCTGGGGACCACAGATGGTGCTTTGCCAGGACCCCAGACTTTCTGAGGAGGCAAAGGCAGTTGCACTAAGTCTTGGGATGCGCAAAATTCAGGTTTGATACCTTACAGCCCTTCAAATGGGCTTTTTTTTCCTGCATGTGACAGTTTAAATAACTCAGCAAAGGCATAGGAAGAACTATCCAAATTTGGTGTATCACTTTTTGATGAGTAGCTGATGATAGGTAGCTCCTTTGGGCTAGTTCTGCTCTCAATTACACACCCATGGTCTAAATAACTCAGCAGCAGCTAAAAGGTGTGTTGCCAAGCTTCTCACCGCTGCAACTCCAAGCACTGCCCAGCCTCCTCAGTGAATTTGTGCTCAGAGCTAATTTTGGACTGGTGTCAGAAGGTGAAATGTCAGTGAAAATAGCTCCTTGTTTTATACAGGCTAATACTGGTGTAGAGACAGTGGAGAGGAATCTGAGTTTTTATTTTAATTTTGTAAGGAGCACCTCTCTCAGACCCCTGTGCTGTAGCTCTTCTCTGGAGAACACTTGACAGTGCCTGCTGTGGTACTTCCTTCATTCCCTCCGTTCACTTCATGTATGGTTCCTCAGCTGATTTATACACCTCATCTTGCCCTTTAAAGTCAGTGCCTTTGTGAATGTTTCTCCAGACTGTTTCTTAGGAGAAGGTGAACTTTTAAGGTGTCCAGACCCAGGCAGCAGGATGGGGATTTGCCATGGTGCTGCATTATTAACCCCTCCCGGTTTCTGCCCTGAAACGTGGGGGAGCAGCAGGAAATTGGGCGGGTGCTGTGTGCCCGTTTTAAGATGTTATCTCACACAGTCGGTGTTGTCAAGTTTCAGTTTTCGGTAGTATTTTTACTCTCAGGCAAGTTTTTTTTCCTTGCTTTTTTCTTTTTTTTTTTTTTAAAGAACTGAAAAAATTGCTGCCACACAAGTCACTGTAATGTTTTAAAGGCCTTTTTTTTTCTGTTCCTGTCTTTCAGGTCCAGCAACTGGGATACTTTTCTGAACACAATCCTCTTGAGGGCAAGAAAACACAGGCATATAAATAGGGGTGTGGGTTTGTTTGTGGTGCAAGCCCTCGAGAGCTGATGGCTGCTAAAGCGTGTTTCAGTGCCTGTGGTGGGCTCAGTCTCAGTGCCCCAGCAAGCTGTGTTGTGCTTCCAGGTCATGGTATTCGTATGCACATTCAGCCACTTGGGTATCTGTGGGGCTGCTGCAGCACAGCCCAGCTCCTCCTGCCTTCATTTTTGTTCTCCATCTGGCTTCCCTTCACATTTTTGGTTTCTTTATCCAGGTGTGAGCCATTTCACCTGTGCACCGTGTGACTCCCTGCAGCTGGAATCTGCTTCTTATCCTTTCCAATCTGGTCCTCCTTTATCCCTCCTCCCTGGCTGCCTCCTGCACTCTTCCCCCATCAATCTGTAGGGCCCTGCCAACCCACATCAGCCCACCCTCTAATTTTCTCCAGCTGTATGACTTGGTGCTTTCCGTCCTCTCATAAGCAGCCTCCAGCAGTGCTCTGGGCATCTGTAGGGAACACTTCGGTGCTGTACCACTCTTGGGGCAGTGTGCTGGTTTTGGCTGGGGCCAAAGTCTTGGACTAAATTAACTTAATGGACATTCTGTGGGCACTTTATGGGCATTCAATGGACATTTTGCAGGGGTGGTCCTAAGGGAATGATATATGTGTATTTTATCAAAGGATGGGAAGGGGCTGGTGGTTAATTAGGATGTATTGGATACTGTGGGAACAAAGTATAACATAAATGGTGTGGGATAAGGAGTGGAGAATGAGCTGGTTTTGGCTGGGGTAGAGTTGATTTCTTTCACAGTCCTAGGAGAGGGCTATATTTTGGATTTGAGCCAGAATTGCCCATTGTGCCACCTAAGCCTTTTTGCCTCCAGCGGACGGCCATGCAATGGAAGAGGATAAACCAATTCAGGTGGATTACATAAAACACATCATGGGGCAGCCCTGAGTCACCCATGACCCACCCATGACCCACCCCACCCGTGTGGGGCTTTCCCCTGCCCCAAAACACTGCCCTGCTCCTCCCAACGTGGCGCATAGAGCATGGGCTGGGGGGTGTGCACTCACCCACTGCCCACCCGCACAGCCCCCGTGCCTTTGGAGGTGCTGCACCTCTCCATGGGGTGCTGCACCTTCCAGTGGGGTGCTGCACCTCCCTGCTGCTCCCAGCCACATCCCCACTGGCAGGAGGGCAGAGCACCCTGCAGATGGTGCCATTCAAAACATCTTTCCCTAAAAGCTGTTTCCCTGACGGCTTCCGCTGCCCCAGCACACGCGGTGTGACTCATCCTCGTATTTGCACTTTTTGCAGCTTCCTTTGGCATTTGCCATACTTTGCTGGAGAAAATGAGATAATTCCTGTTTTCCTGGAAGGCCTTACAGAGCCATGGCTCAGTGCATTTTGGGAGAATGTTGCTAGTCTGGTGACTGCTGTTTGGAGACACAAGTTTCTTGGTATCACAGAGAGACCTTATGAGCATTTGATGTTTATTGGCAGAGGAAAATTTACAGGGAAAATATAAAGGATATGCACAAGCAAAACTGATACAAGACATCTTCATGAGCATTTCAAAGGGTTCTTCTAAAATGAATTACATAGAATTAAGTATATAGAGCAATAGAATCTCCCAAGGTTGAAGGGACCCACCAGGATCATCGAAATCCAACTCCTGGCCCTGCAAAGGATAGCCACAAGAGTCACACCATGTACCTGAGAGCGTTGTCCAAACACTTCTAGAACTCTGTCAGTTTGGTGCTGGCAAGTCTGTTCCCATGTTCAACCACCCTCTGAGTGAAGAAACTTGTCTTGATACTCAACCTAAACCTCCCCTGATACAGTTTCGTGGCACTCCCTTGAGTCCTGTCACTGGTCACCATGGAGAAGAGATCAGTGCCTGACTCTGCTTCCCCTCACAAGGAAGTTGTAGACCACGATAAGGATTCCCCTCAGTCTCCTCTTTGGCAGGTGGAACAAACCAAGTGACCTCAGCCACTCGTCACACGGCTTCCCCTCCAGGCCTTTCTACACAGAATGAATAGTTCTAAAATGAATTGTGTGCAGATGTGGCACTTAGGGACACGGTTTAGTGGTGGGCCTGGCAGTGTTAGGTTAATGGTTGGACTTGATGATCTAAGAGTAAATGATTCTATGACTAAAATGCTAAGTGCAAACATTCTGAAAGAAAGAAACCCCTGAAATACTAGTTTAGGATCAGTTACTTAGAGATCAACAACCCACTCTGCCATGCCTGGATCCTCATGTTCTGGGGAGGCTGCTTGGGCACCCACATGCCCTGTGCCAGGCTGAGCACACCCTTCCTTGGGGAATGGGATGCGCCCACATGTCCCAGCCAGCTCCTGCCACACCGGGAAGGTGTCAGCGTGGTGCTCCCCACTGGCACAGCAGCTGGCAAATGTGAGCTGGGGAGTTCAGGACACTGTAACAGCAGGGCTTCCTTCACACAGCCAGGTGGCCACCTCTGCTGAAGTTATCCTCACCTGAACCTGTTCATTTTATGGTTTTACACTTTCAGGTTCCAGATGGGATAGAATAGAAGCAAAACCAGAGCAGCACAACAAATCATAGGGAATTACATTTATGGCAAGTCCACATTTATTCACGGGAATGTGGCTAACTGGGTTCTAAATTGTCTTACTTAAGTCTCTTAAGTTTCCATCTGAGTAAGGTCTTTAAAAGCAGATAGATGATACTAAATCAAGTTCACTGCAGGCTTAGCTGCAGGGACAAGTTATCCCTTCCTACTGATCCACTCTGACTGTCTGCAGCAAATGCTAATTTGAAGTAACATCATCCCATGATGAAGGGAAAAAAGGGGATTAGCTAAAGGAACATCCATCCCAGTGAGTCGGGGTGATGTGATTTTTATTTAGATGCTTTAATTAACCAAATGCCGTCTTCTTGTGTAAGAAGCTTCTCGCTGCTCTGTGGGACTCAGAGCATTCAGGCACAGGGCAGCAGCATCCAAGGCTGCTTTGTTAGAATTATTGCCCCTCTCACTCTCTGTGCACATAATCACCACAGTCCTGCCAAGCTGAAACAATGTCCCAGGTGAAGCCAACAGGATGTGCACTGGCTTCCCTTCCCTTGGCAGCAGCACAAACAGCCCCAGCAGCACACCAGGAGCTGGTGCCTGTGGCCAGATGCACACTGCCTGCCAGCAGCTGGCACCCTATAGACAAGAGGTCCTTTTCTTTCTCCTGTGCTAAATGACACACAGTGCCAAGACTCTCAGTTGCCTTATGAAAGAAAGCCTGATTTCTGCAGGCATGAAGCTGCCTGGGTTACTTTGGTCATCATTTGGATGTGTCTTCATGTGCTAACTTGAAGTAAGTTGTTACAAAGATAGGCTTCAGCTTGAAAGAGCAATGTGAGGAAGAGCAAGCTGCCTGCCCCAAGACAGCTGGCCCAGTGGAAGAGGTGAAGGCCACCAGGTTTGGCAGTCAGGTTCAGCTCCAAAACCCCCAAATAGATCTGAACCATGCTGGAGACCAAGGATGGAGGAAAGTGTGCTTGAGGGTCTCTAGAGAAGTGCTGAAATGGGGTCTGGGGAAGGATGTCCTGCCCAGCACCTCTGCTGCTTTTTCCAATGGCTTTTGTTGGTCTGGAGACAAGAACATGGTTTGTCCCTTAGAGCTGCAACAGCTCTCATGGTATATCCCTTCAGGTGTGCTAAGTAACCCTTCAAGCTCCTCATTAGGACAGAGTCAGCAACAATATCCTCCAGGGTATCCCCACATCAGCTCAGATGCTGCTGCCTGGGGTACCTCTGAATCAGGGGTCCCATCATATCCTGATGTCCAGAGGGTTCAGACTGTGGGAACTGCTGTAACTCACAAGCTCCACAATTGCATTTTTCCTAGACTCCTCTCCTTGCAGCAAACCAGCTCTATTTGGCCAAAGCTCAGGTCACCCTTCTGAATGCTGTGTCAGTTTGAAAAGAGTGGGGACCCTCTTTCTTCGAAGTGTAAATCATGCTCTTGGGTAAACATTTGTGCCAAATTTATGCTGAGAATTTTATCTGCCTGCTAAAATTTATATGCATGGGTTGAGGCCAATTCTTCTGGATTTTTGTCAGAGGCCAAACTGGTGAAGACCTTACTCTTTGCAGTGTCTGTGGCCTTCGGCTTGGTTTGAAGATCTTTTATGTGCTCTTTTATTGTAGCAGCAGCACCTTTCACAAAGTTCAGAGTCCTTCACTCAGTCAGCAATGTCCTTCAGCTGACAATCTGCACACCTTCTTATGCATCCAGAAAATGCCAGTAGCTGCTTTTGCTGCAGTGCTGCCCTGGAAAGTCACACTTGATTGTTTCTCCAATGGGAACCCCACACCGTCTATCATCTCTGCTTTCCAGGATCCAGGGCAGAGTCTGCCCACCTTGTTCCCAAGCTGCCTACCTTCATGCTTACAAATAAAACAGTATAAATACTTCAAAACTTTAAAAAAAAAAAAAAAAAAAAAAAGGGAATATTATTCCTCTCTGACCCCATTTCTATTTAAAATCTTGCCAAACTGGGTGTCTCCTGAAAATATGGGTGCAGTTACTGTCAGATGGGCAGCATTGCCTGACAGCATTGAGCTCAGTTCCCTTTTTGTCATGACTGGGTAGCAGTTTTGCAGAAGTCCAACCACATCTTCCACTGAGACTGCACTCTCATTCTGCACTTGTATATCTCTGGTAGGTGTTTCTGCTCTGCTTGGAGTAAAACTCCTTTTATCACTGCTTTCCCTGACTGAGTAAATATGTACTCAGTGCCATGACATTGTTATTTGGGCTTGGGCTGTTTCCAGCTGATTAATTATTACAGCCATGAAGTAGTTTTTACAAGAGGAGAACGGGGATGTGCGTCAGATTGCCGGCCTGAATGGACCAGTATCCTGTCTCCAAGATTCTGAATAAGTATTTGGACAAGATTATTGGAGCCAGGGCAAGTTTAAGATGAATTTGCCCTCGGTAAACTCCCCCCCCCCTCCCCCAATTTGCTAATCAGCATTTTGGAGAGTTTGTGAGCTGGAGGCTGTATCCAAATACTTATTTAATCCCAATGGACACACCTTGCACCAGTGGGCACTCCAGTATTCCCTGACGATGAGCTTCTTCATCCAGACACATGTTGTGTAGAAAAGTACTGCCCTTCAACTGCTTCAGAGCAATTGCCTGATAATTAAACCATAAAACAAGCATTATGATTTTGTCAGATACACAGGCTAGGAAAGCGATGACATGCCCTATATGTTCACATTTCCCAAAACCATGCATCCACATGGTTTGGGCACATGTCAAACCTCGGTTACCTGGACAAACACATTAGCAAGGGACGGTGTTCAGTGACACTCCCTGTGCACACATTACTGGTCCCACCTCTGCAGGAGCCCAGATGAGACCTGCAACAACTGGGTTTAGTGGGTCACCAAATGGAGACAGGAGGTTGTCATTGCTCAGCAGTGCTCCCAGGAGCTCAGGGGGTGTGCAGGGCACCACAGCACCATGGCCATGATGACCTCCCAGGGCACCAGCCTGAACTGGGGCTGACCATTGTTTAAGGAGCCCACAGCATGGACTTGAGCAGCATAACCGTACTGAGAGACTAAAACCAGCAGCTGGCTGATCAGTGCTCTGCTAGGAGTGAGGGGGTTTGTAGGAAAGGTGTGTTGGAGGAAGCACTGCCGATACTGGGAGGCCTGCTGGCATCAGCTGGGGTGAGCTGGCATGAGCAGTGCCTTCAAACTGGAGCAGCTCAGCATGAGCCACTGCATAACCTGTCCCTGCTGCTTCTGGAAGCATTCTGGAGCTGCCTGCCATGGTGCTCCCTGCCCGGCCATGGGCTACGGCACTCTGCAAAGAGACAGCGTCTGGCACATCTGTACTTCCAACCATGCAAAGAATAAAAGCCCATTGTGTTCAATGAACAAACCTATATTTGAGGTTTTTTGAAAAGCTTTTCTTTCAGACCATTGTCTGGTTTTCACTGGGGAGCATTACTTTCTTTGAAAGAGGAAGTGGGTGCTTAGAAAGGATTTGGTTTTGCAGTGAAGGGGAATTGCAGGACACTTGGCCATAGCTCAGCCTCACTTTGCCTCGTTCAGAAAGCCCCGTGTTCAGCAGAGCTGTGTGCTGAGCATCCCTCCCAGCCTGTGGGGTGGCTGCAGCCAGAATCCCTTCCCCTGGCAGCCTGGGGGCACATCCCTGTGCATAGGTGTGCCTGCCCACAGGCTGTCTCCACTGTGCAAAGTGCAGCAGGCTGTCTTTACCTTTTACTACCTGATAAAAAGCAGAGATAAACAGGAAGCTTCTAAGGCGACAAAATGCGTCTGGAAACAAATGCCATTGTCAATCAGGGGCCATACATGACACCCTGGTTTTGGGGATTCTTGCAAGCTTTAGCCAAAGCCCAGACTTGACAGGGATGGGAAGGGGGAGGAGAGGAAAGCAATATTGACTGGTTCTCTGTCCTTCTCTTTGGCTGCAGACTTCTTCTACCCTTTCTTTCCAACTTGAGTGAAAGTGGCCACTGGGTTGAGAAGCTTTGAGCAAGATTTACTAACTGCTATGCCACCTGCTTCTCCACAAACCTGGCAGAATCATTTTTTTTCCCCCTTCTTATTCACAGGCTTTTCAAAGAAATAAACACAGGCAATCAGTTCCAAGCAGAGATTTATTTCATCTCATTGCCTCACCTACACTGTGACTATTTCACAGTGGTTGTAGATGAAATGCTGTTTCACCACACAGGAATTCCTCACAGATGTGTGGAGAGCTCCCACTATCCATCCTCACCTTCCATGACCGTGGATGGCATGTGTGCTGAGCCAGGGTGGCCCTGGAGTCTGCGCCCGACGGATGCTCCGTGTGCCCTTGGGAAATGGCAGTGAGAAGGAACAAGCTGAACAGCAGCTGATTCCGAGGCTGCCTGCTGACAAGTGACCCTCAGGGCAAGGCCAGCACAGGGCTGAGGAGCAGGGGCCGGCTCCCTCTCACCCGCCGTGTCTGCTGCTGCTCAGTGCAGGGGCTGCCCCCCCGCCACTCCCCTTTGCACAGACCTGCTGAGTGGAAGGGAGGAGAAAAGGAACAGGAACTTCTTGGAATCCTGTCATCCCAAAACTGAGAGAAGAAGTGAAAGTTAAATAAAAGGGACTGTTCTAAGCAAAGGCTGTTGAACTTGCTAACCTCACAGTGAGCAGTTCCCATGCTACAGTCCTTGGAGGCATGGCTTGATTCGACGCAACAGTTTCAGCTCCTTATTTCCTGTCACTAATTTGTATTAATTACCAGCTGGCATTATATGAAACATTCCCTTGGTGTCTTCTAATGCAGAGGGAAATCTCAGACTACCTCTAGAGTGAAATTTAGCAAAAAATTATTAAAGTCTCAGTTTCTGAGTTACTAGGGAAGCATTAGATGAAAGTAGGTGCAGCTTTCTACACCCACTGTGGTTAGCATGCCATATCACATACTTATCTTAGCCCAAAAAAGAAATAGCACCTTGACGATTTTTCTGTGCCTCCATCCCTCAAAAAACTCTGGCTCAGTAGAAGTGTGGGCCTGGTTTTCAGATGAATGGTTCATACAGTTTTCATTTATTAAGGCCAAGAGCAGCATAGTGGGAATTCACACCAGACTTTCAAAAGTAGGTGGGTGGTAAGGTTGAATGGCAAGTCAGGAAAATTTTAGCATCAACTCTAGTGTAAATCTAGCTTGAAGTCCTATTAAACTCTAGGAAGACAACATGTTAGCAGGTGCCAGTAACCTCACAGGTATAACCAGGCCCTTGCCAACTCTGCTCCAGTGTGAACAGGACCCTGATATTTCCTTTTGTTTCATCATTGCATCTCCCAGATGTGGTCAAAACCAATTTTGACCAAAAGAGGTAACCTTTCTTTTCAGATTGCAAAGGGGAAAAAAAACAGGATAACCACAAGCATTGTTCTGTAGTGTATATGACTAATCCATGAAAGATGCACAGTTACAATTTCTACGGGAAAATAAATGAAAACTATGGCAAGCTCCCCCACAACTTCCATGAAGTAAAACTTCAGTGTGATCCAGGGCTCAGAAAGCAGTGTCTCCTCTCAGAGAGATACTCAGGTTAAACAGTTTCTTGAAATATCAGTGAAAAGTACTGTACTGGGCACTTGATAAGCTTCCCATGCTCAGGATGATATTCACATCTGTTGCTCTGGGAATAACAAAACATTTCATATTTCTTAGACAAAACTAGGCTAAGATGGAATTATAGCTGGGAGCAGATTAATAAACTCCAAGTAAAACATATCACAGGACTGTAGCAGTTATCAATCAAAACTAAATATGTTAAAACTCAAAAAAAAAATCAGACTTGCAGGTAAATTTAAATGGAAATGTAAACACATAAACACAGAGAGATAGGCAGCCAAGCATGGCAGGGATGGTGGTGCCTCTGTGAGCATGGTGGCAGTCCGACCCTGCAGTTTCAGGACAGCACCTCATGGGACATAACCTGCTTCATCTGCTGTGTTCAGCTGAGGGCCCTGGGGCCTTGTTCTTACACAGTTTAACCTCCATTTAAATGAATGTACATGAGAAAAATTGTGCTGATTTTTTTTAATCAGGTCTGGATACTATCCTGGAATTCTCTCCTCTTAATTGGTAAAGACACTAGAGTATGTCAGTCCAAAACCCCAAATTAATTATTAGTTCTACAAAAGGTCAGCTGCAGCAACTTTATACAGGAACCAAAATTATTTAAATGTTCCCTTCATTTATGTAGCCCAACATGAAAAAAGAAACTGAACAACAGAGCAAAGATTTAAAGTTTTCCACCCACTACCAAAAGAGGTATCAAGACATACTACATAATTGCCAAGCTGCCTATTATAAAGGTGTGTATATTAAAATAAAGGATTTAAAATTACTTCCACCAAACTTTCCTACAGCCCACCAAATCACTTCAGCACATCCTTGGTCTAATGGAAATTCTCACGTGTTGAGCATCAAATGCCTGCCTTTTTGCTTGGCAGCACACTGGTTTGTCAGAACAAGCACCACTATGGCAAGAGGGCTGGTACTGGTGGCACTGGTGCCACTGAGAGGGAGCTGCAGAACTCAGAAGCAGCTGGTTCAGGTGAGGATATCACACACTGTTCTTTCCTGGATATGGTCAAAATTTTAATTTCTTACCAGACATTGTATTTTGTCATACACTGTAGAAGGTTCCTCTATGACTTGTTCTAAAGGTCCTGAGTATCCCCCTACGTACTGAAATAAGGAGTGAATTACATCCAGATAACACTGAACAAGCATGTCAGCAACATTTGAATTACACTGAGTAAGCTGTAAATGTGGGAGGGAAAAATAAAGGATTTGCCATGTAATATAGCCCTGGAAACTTCATAAATAGAAGGACTAATTGATCTTATTGAAGATTAGATTATTTCCAGGACCATGACTGTAAATGCACTTGCTCATATCCAGATGTTTCTATCTGACTGCACCAGTGGCCCGTTTGCAATACAAACCTTCACTGTGTGGCCAACAACAACAGAACAGGGCTGGCCCAGCCCTGGTCCAGTCCCAGCCACAGACACCTCAGAGGGGAAGTGTGCAGAGGATGGCCTGGGGGTCCGAGCACCTGGTGATGAGTTGTCAAACCCTTTCTGTAATGAAAGAGGCAGTGGTGGGGAAATGTCATGCAGGAGGGGGAACTCTAATTCAGGGAACTGCCCCCATGGATGAGTATACCTGCTTGCCTTTGGTGGCAGGTGTCACCTGAAGCATTAAAAACCACCCCAAAACCAACAACAAGGTTGTGCTGTGGCACTCCACCCTCCATCAAGGATTCCTTCTCCCCATGAAGATAATTTGTGATATTTTTGGTAACTTTAAGTGAAGCATGATGCCTTGAACTTGGCGCCATGCTTCCCTTTGCAGAGTAAGACCACAACCCCTTGCAGGGCATGGCTGTCTCAGCACAGCTAAGATTGATCAGAGAGCCACAGACAACTATGTCTCCATGTCACCACAGGGCTTTGGCACAGCAAAGCACATGGCAGAAAATAAAACAAAATGCTTCCTCCAGCTATAGAAGCAACAGGTTGAGGCTGGACAAGAATGCCTTGCAATTGTTCTTACATCCCTTTCTGGCAAGGAACAGCTTCCTTCCCCATGAAGTCCGACCTTCTTCCACCACATCTGCTTAAAGGAAACCTAAAACAACCAACCAAACAAGCAAACTCACCCACCCCCAGAAGGAAAAAGCAGCACCAGCAACGAAAAATAACCAAACAAGAAAATCCAAAACTAAACAAAAAGAACAGGGAGATACTGATGCAACACAGCTGAAAGACACAAGGTTTAGCTGCCATTGCTCAGGAAAGCTTGCCAGCCAAAATGCAGCTCTGCATGCTGTTATAGCTCTTCACCTCATGGCATCAGGCCTCAAAGGCATCAGTAGCTGAAGTCACCTTGCAAGAAGGATGGCTCCTGGTGGAAACATGCTCTGCAGGCCAACAAGGGCACCAAACCTTAAACCTTTCAGCTACAGCCCCACTCCCTAGGCAAAGGCCAGGGCAGAGAGGAGGACTGTCCCTGGCTGCTCCATGGCCGTCCATATCTCCCTTCTCTTTGCTCAAAGTTTGTAGCTGTTCACTGTAAGTTCTCCATAACATGGTCTTTCTCTGCAAAAAATGGCATCATTATCAGAGGTATGTCCTTGGTAATCTGTTCCCCACACCTTTCTGTGCCTTTCTAGTGGTCTCCATACCACCATAAGACCCTGCCTTACCCCGTCGTTAGCTTCCTGAGCATGCTGCCACATTGACTTTTTATAAATTTATAAAGCAGCTGTATCATCTCTTCATTTTAAAAAGTAGTTATATCCCTCTGGTGTTCACGGGAAGATAGATACCAAATCTCTTATTTTCTGGTGTCCAGACCCAGCCTATGACTGGTTAGATGACATGCCAAATTATGGCTCCCTCACCCAAAAATTTGCTCTTGGCTGTAGTTACCAACAGCAGTTCCACCTAATTCATACCTAGGGAGCCAGAACCACCAGCCATGCACCCATCTCCAATTCTGTCTGCTGACTGAGAAATAACCTCTGCCCCTCACACAGGGATTTCTTTAAACCCAAGCCTGTAAATAAACTATTTTGAGGTTGGAGTTTCATGTCATTTTTAGGTCAGACTGAAAAATGCTTCTAGTAGCAATAAAAAACCTCTCCACCCTCCTTTCATTTCAGCTAAGTTTAAAAGGGATCTTGTCCCAGTTGTTCACGTAAAAAACCTCTCACTCCCTCTCTCAAGTGGTTTGATGGGGTTTTACATCTCTATCTGACCTGCAGGGATTTTTTCCGGGCATGTACACAGCGCCCACTGTCCCTGGGGCAGGTAAGCAGAGTTGCTTCTTGACTGTTGGGATTCGCTTCAGCTCCTTTCTTAGAAAGTACAAAACATGCAGGAAACCTTGCTGAAAAATCACTGCACGCCTTAGAAAGTGAAAAACCTGCTCTTGGGCAGGGCCTGAAAGTCTGACTGTTAGCAGCGTGCTCCGAAAGCTCGGAGGCAACGGAGCTGCCCACAGCCCTGGGGAGGCAGTGGGTGGATGCAGGGGTGGCAGAACACCCCAGTCCCACCCCTCTGACCTCCTGTGGCTTCACCATAAGCAATTAGTGAGTAACCATCATGCAGTTTAATCCCATATTATGTTATGCAGCAGAAACAGTTTAAAAATAGGTTTTTCGGTGCCAGCCCAAGCTTCCCATCCCCTGACAAGAGTGTCTGAGTCTGGCTGTGATGGACATGGAGGCAAGAGCTTTGCTCAGCAGAGCACCAACGGAGCAACTTTTTCTAACTAGTTTCTGCAGATATTTTGAAGGGTGCCAGTGAAACTGCTGCAGTGGATTTGTTTTACCTGTATTCTGGAACTGAAATTTAACTCTAACAAAAGGGTACAGAGAAAAAGAAACACAGGGACCTGCACTACTGCAAGCTCTTTGACAAAGTGGATTTAGATGCAAAGCAGGTGTGCTATGGTCTGGACCAGAGTATACAGAAATGAATCATGTGACAGCAGCAACTCCTCTCCAAGGGTCCTCAGATGAGATGTAAGGAAGAATCAGGCATGGCTGCCCCGAGGTGGAGGCATTTCCATCCCCCCCTCCACCAAAATATTTTTACCATTTCTGTTTTCAGGCTGTGCTGCTCAGCTTTTGCAGAAACCAAGTTCTCGTCCCATAGCCCAAGGACATCTTACTCTTCCCTAGTGGGCTGAGAGTGTTAAGACCATTCTGGCAATGCATGTCCCCATGGGAAGTTTATCAGAGTACTTGTTTTTGCCAGGTGAATGTGAGACTACCCCATGACCCCCTGGCATGCACCAAAACCAGAATACAGTTTGGAAAAGCTGCAGATTGCATCAGACTGACTTGAATCAAATGGTTCAATGACAACAACTCCCAGCTACTGCCTGTTCTTTCTACCTTCAATGTCACATGAAGGCTTGCAGATGGTTTATGAGATGTTACAGTCTGTGCTCTGACAGCTGCAAAATGTTCAGGTTGTTTATAGAGACTAGAAGAGAACAAATTCAGCCCTGGCCCCTTCCCCACCTACATGTGAAGCTATATGTGGAACAAAGTGTCTGATGTTTGCACTGAACCTTACTTCCACTTGCAGAGCTGAAGACAGGGGGAAACAAGAGCAGAAGACTGCAGAACCTGAATACAAGTGCAGACGTTCACTGAGGCTTCTTTCAACACCCCGCTCTGCAATACAGCTTTAACCATTTCACTGTTATTCTGATCAATACTTCTTTCTGACACCATCTTACTGGGGAGAAAAGGCACTTCCTGAGAGGATCTACAGCTGTGCATCCAGAACAGACCCACTAAAGTATCTGTAACCTCAATATGACAGGAAAAAACTTTGCTCTGCCAACACCAGCCCTTCTCAGGCTTGTCATCACTTGGCAATTTTTGGTGTTCAGACACACTGCTGACAGAAATTGTGTGAGTTGCTTAAACAGGAGAATCTGTGCTCTGGATAATACCAGTGAATCATTGTCAAACTTCTGGGAAAAGGTTTTCACCAAGGTTAGCCAACAGAGCTGTAAAGTCATCTACCTCAGAGAAAAATGTCACATTTAAAGCAGCAGAGGGGAAAAGTCTTGGCTAAATGAGGGAAAGGCTTAAGAATTGACATTACTCTCTGAGGGGAGGGATAACTATCATGTGCACTTTCATTTGCTGTGAAATAAATTGGATACAGCAAACAGTAGCATTTACAGAGAATTCTGCCTGGTCCTGCAACAGCTATGAAACCCAAGACTGCCAGAAAAGCAAAATCTGGAGCTTCTGCTCAGTGTGTGCTGAAGGCACTGCTCCAAGCTGCTGTCTCTGATGGGTCAGCCTTTCCCTGCCACAAGGTGTGCCAAAAGCTGACGCTGCATTGTGAAGGCTGGTGAGGCTGAGGAGCTTCATCTGCAGCTGAGAAGATGACCTAGCTGGCTGAAGTAAGAGCAGTGACGTCTGATGGCTTGTGTTTCATCCTCCCACAAAAGGTGCTTTGGTGATCAGGGGCCTGCCAACAGGCTGTCCTGCTCTGAAGCAGGTTTCTTGCAACACAGCGAGACATGCAGAAAGCCTGGGGAGAATTGTCTCTCTTGGATTAAAGGAAAAAGTGATTTTCGCAGTTTCCAGGAATTCATGGTGAATGGTGAGATCAGCTAGGTAGATTTTCATGAACATTATGTCAAGGACATCTGAGAAGAGCAAAGTGTGATAGAAGACACATCAAAAGAGTGGCTTACTCAGGATTTTGTAAGGGGCACAGCTTCTCTTGGGACTCTGACAGCAAAATAAGGATCAAATGTGACAGACCAGGACCCCATCTGACTTCAGAGCAACTGAAAGGTCCACATGGAATTTTGAACCCCAGAGGTCAGAGATAGATTTCAGGGCACTGTATGGCTGAAACCATGAAGAAGTGTTACAATTATGAGACTGCAGAGCCAAATACCACCGCCCAAGTAAGGGATCATGCTGCAGAGATCAGAAATGGCCTAACAGGCAATGAGCTAAGTTCTAAAGTTTTGCCTTTGTGCGTTCTTAACTCAAAACAAGGGCAAGTCCTGGATTCCAGGAAAAAAATGGGTGGGGAAGGGGGAGGGGAGGGCAGGGAAGGCTGGGGAAGAAGAGGAGAGGGGAGGATTTAAAATTTAACCCAAGGAAATCCAATGTACTTGTTTTAAGTTAAAAGCACAAGAAAGGTACAGTCACTAGAAGCACAAAGATCAACTCATTAATCTTTATGTTATTTGACTGGGGAGGCCCAAAAATTCAGATTCACAAGGCTCCTGTTTCTGTGTCATAGTTAGGAATTGCTATGATACATTATATGATATGATATGACATGACATGATATGATATGATATGATACGATACGATATTATATTATATTATATCATAGGATATTGCTCTGAACCATGAATATTTGGTGCACTTTGGCACTGAGCAGATGCCAAGAGACTGGAAGGGATTCAAACAACAGCAGACATGATTTAAGAGCTGCTGGAAGAACTTGCTTGAGAAACAAGCAACAAATGTAAAATGGGATGAGAAATGGGCGAGAGCTCTTTAGAGAGTATAAAACCACTGAGAGAGGAACTGTTTAGTTTTATAGAACAGAATATAAACAAAATGAATGTCCTATGAGTAACCAAGAGCTCTGCAAAATTAACACTAGCTGGTCTCACTGCACTGATTTAAGTCACCAGTCCATTTTCTTGCATCTCAACTCCAACAGGGGCAGTAGCAAGACAGGCAGTGCAGCCTCCCCTTCACTGGCAGCCCACTGCATGGTGGATTTAAATGCTCACTTCTTCCAGGCTAGAAGCACACACCAAACTTGGTGAGTTTGGGTGGCCAGAGCAGATCTGCTGCCATTGATCCTGCCCCAGTATCTCCAGCAGTGCAGGGATGAAGAGGAAAGAGTGGTTGGCAATTCCCACAGCTATCCCAGCAAGAGCTTCTTGTTGCTATGAGTAACCCCCAGCAGCAGCTTCTCTGTGGGGGCCTTCAATAAATCCATGTGGAGATGAGGTAACAAAAGCAAACTCCTTGATCTGGTGCCCCACACCAGAACCCCTCTTTTCAGTACTGCCAGCTCCAGTTTGCACTGTACACAACTTCCCTTGCTCCTTACAGCTGCCTGGCCAGCAGCTGCTGGGCACTGCTCTCCCCTTTGGCCGCATCACCTGCAGTGCATCAACAGACCAGTGAGCCCCAACAGCTCCAGATGATCTCTCCCACTCCTTCACAAACCCTGTGCACAGCCAGAGAGAGGACCAACAGGAGGGGTGGGCTGCCTTTTCAGAGAAGCCCACTCCTTGAACTCCTGGGTGTTGGCTTTGGCTTTATCACCTTCATGACTTGCACATGCACAGAGAGCTGACAGCGTGCTGAGCATCCTTGCAGCTCCACCCCCTCCCTTTCTAGCACTCATCCCTGTTTCTAAAGCAGGCATAAAGTTGCAGATGCCCATACTGAGCCCATGCAAAATATTTCAGCCCATTCACATCAGAGCTTTTCTGTGAGGCATGGCTGGTGGCCCTTTGTGGGGTGCTCATGCCTGCAAGTGACCAGAGGGATGCTGGGCCCCCAGTGGGATGCCTGCCCTTGCACCCATGCCCCCATGCACTCCCACCCCCATGCACTTATGCTCCAGTGCAGTCATGCACCTGCATGCCATGCACCCACCTTCCCATGCACCACGAATCTGTGTGCCTGGGGAGCCGCGGCAGCCCCTGCCAGCCTTGCTGCAGCACTGTTTGCTGCCTCCACTTCAGTGGCCATGGCAACTGTTGTTGTGTAATGAAGTGTTGCCAGGATCCAGGCCAGGAGCAGAGCTTTGTAAAGGAAATGAAAAATAAAGAAATCAAACCATGGAAAGGCACGATGTCAAGCCAATGAAATCCAAGTTCCCCTTCTGCCTGGTGTCATGCGCACTTTTCCACACCGGCCCCTGCAATCCAGCCTTGCCATGGCTGACCCAAGAACCAGCAGCTGAAGAGTCACTGCTCAAACCAGTGCATGTGGTTGTTTGTGCTACTTTCTCCCAGTGATAATCAAGAACAAATTGTGTCCACCACCCATCTAGTTGTTCTTCAAGGAAGTGGTTCAGACAATGAAACACATCTTACCGAGCAGCTAAGCCAACAGAACAAGCTACCTACTGCAGGATATCAGGCTGGAAGGGCTTAAATACTTGTTTTTTTGACCCAGAATTGTTTGCATTTGCTTTGCTGAAAATCCCTTTATTGAAAGAAGAGGTGGTTTTAGAAGTGCCAGAGCTTGAAGGTCTCTCTAAGTTGGTCTCCATGAGGGGCAAATTCACCAAGGAAGTGGGAGGCCTGGGTCAGGGATGCCTGAGCCCTTTCTGTGCCAGCCAGTTCAGATGCAGGAACCTCATCCCTGCTACGGTGAGCCTTGCCAGGCCAGGGGTGTCCCAAGCAAGCCTGCAGAAAATACACTGCACCCTGTGGGACTGCAGCTCAGCTGGGTTCTGCCTGGGTGATTCCTGAATGCCTCTCATTGCGTAACAGGACAGAAGGAAAGACAGGCACTGGACAGGGAAGCTCACACACATTTCTTTAAAAAACAGAGGGTGGAAAAGCAGGGACAGAGGTGAAGGAGCAGGTGTTAACTTCCAGCCTTTAATCCCAGGATTCAACAAGGGCATTTCACCTCCACGGCCTGTAGCCAGGCTGGCCTGCCAGGGTGTGAGTTTGGGAGAATGAGGGGGAAATGGGGAAGGAAGGCTGTGTTCTAAACAAGGGAAGAGGAAATTGCCTCTGTCCCCAGACAGAGTAGAAATATGAGGAAATGCCATGTTTGCACTGGGCAATTTCTGGTTTTCTCTCAGGGTTTTCTGTCAACACTAGCCTTGGTAGCTGGTGTCTGTGAGCTAAACACTCTGGGACAACAACGCTGTGAGGAGAAAAATCCACTAATGGAGCTTTAAACGACTTGCAGAAAGTACCCTGGTGGGTGCCGTTTCCCTGGCACTGCTTTCACTCACTGTAAAACCCAAAGTGCCCCATCTCAGTCCGGGCTCAGCAGAGCCCATAGCTTCTCCAAGGCGGCAGGCACAGCGGCTTTCCCTCCCGGGGCAATGGAGCCCGGCAGCTGTCGGCCTTCCCTGGCACGGGATCCTCCTCAGGGACCCTCCTGCGGGAGGCGGGGGGCAGGTAATGGTCCGGGACATGTCAGCCGCCTTCTGCCACACCTGGGACAAGGGCAGGAACCTGGGGGGAAAGTTTTCACCCCTTAAAACGCGGCTCATTTTGGCTCGTAGAGATGCATGTTTATTATAAAAGGGAGTTTGTGCAAAGACAGGAGAGCTCACCCTTCCTTTCCCCCCTTGCCACTGCAATGCCGCAGCCCCTCCCTGCAAGGGTGAAGGAGGCTGGCGCAGCCCGAGGCTGTCCCGGTGTCCCCTCCATGGATTTGCAGGAGGCGTGTGCAGCTCGGAGCCGAGGCACCCGTGTGCTCGGGCTGACATCTAGCGCCGGCACGGAGCGGCCCCTCCTGCCAGCACCCGCGGTCATCCGAAACCAGCAGTGCGGAGCACATTTCGGCTTAGCGCTTCTGATCTGGTTAGAGACCCGACCCCTACGCCCGTATCTTTGCTCCGTTAAAGACCAAAGAAAATAACAAAAGAACACCCTAAAGTAGAATTAAGTGCTGTTAAGGAAGCTCCTCTCCCCTAGATTGCCTGCAGCAGAGTCAAGCACCAGGTTTCAGGGGAGGGGCAGGCATTGGGTAATAGAGTGGTACGGCAATAGGAGCAGCTCAGCCTGGGTGGCTACAGGGAGGGACCGCAAACAAAGTAATGCCCGGGCTTTGATACCCTTACAGTCTATGTACCTGTTCCAGTGGTTATTTTTGGGTCTGGGGTCTTCCAGTTGTTCACTGTCTGGACAGTTATCACCCTGGGTCACCTTTCACCTGTGTTTTTCTATTTTTAACTTAGATCTGTTCTGACCTTTTCACATGGTACAGTCAGAAAAAAAAAAAAAAGTTGTAATAAGCATTTTATCTGAAGCTGCAGAAACAAACTTCAGGTTTATAATTATGTGAAGGAAGAGGAAAACGTGTTTGTGTTCTACTTTCCCCACAAAACTGGGAGGGATTCTTCTGCAAGAGGGCTCCCTAGGCCCTGTTGGTCAAAGTCCATGGTGTTTATGCAGGAGCTGGCTTTGCTAAAAGGGTCAGATGGAGTCAGGGAGCAGATCCTATCATCCTGACAGAGCAGGCATCCTGCCATTGAAGTTTCCCCAGGAAGTTTCCTGTTGCTGTTTAACCTTCAAATATGTGGTCTTTCTTGTCAGATTTCCCATCAGATATCCCATTTCAGACAACCAGGGAATTCATACTTCAGTTCAGCTGGTGCAGGGGACATTGTGGAACCATAAACAGTTTGCTCTGTACACACACTTGAACTCCAGAATGTACACGGAGATACTTTATATTTAACTCTGACCTGTTTAAGGACAAAATAGTCCCTCATATTGTTTTAATTATAGTATATTTTACTTCATGCAGCATTCAAATATGTGTATATATGCATTTATAGACACTGTTTATGTTTGATACACACCCTCTCTTTATCTTCATGGCCTCACTGCTGCCGTCACACCACATGAAATCTGCCTCCCCAGCATAAAACCAAAATAGCGGAGAGTTGATCTTGGCATGTAGGAACAGCCACTGAAGACAAATCTCTGGAGAGGAACAAGCCCATCACCAACCCCTGCAGTTACTGAAAGCATCCCTTAGTGACAGGTTTCCTCCTGGCTCAGCCTTGATGCTAAGGGGTATAGATGGTGGATCCTCTCAGGAGAAAATGGTCTGACACAGCACAAACAATGTACATCCAAGGAAATAGCCAGGGTGTGGGGTTTCATAACCCTCTTCCTTTACACCGAGGCTATCATAGCACTTGAAGAATTTGAGTTTTCTTCCAGAAGCCTTATTCCTGAGCCAGCTGCTTCTGGATGTGCCCACTTGGGCAAACACTGCCTCTGCCATGGCAAACCACAGCAGAAGGGGCTGTTTTGAGATCACACCTAAATTATTAAATCTGATGTGTTGGCTCAAAAGAAGACAAAACCCACTCATCTGTTACAATGTATTCTTTTAGAGTGAGTGCTCTAAAGCATTAGTGGTGTTACATTTCATAAAACCATGTAATGCTTCTGTTTTGAGGAAAGGGATACTAGCAGCTGCACAAGGGGCCACATAAAACACCACAGCTTTGGATCAGTAATCGTGAGTTTCTGCCTATGGGCTATCCAGAGTGAAACTTGGTTCAGAAACTGATTCTTCTCTTCTTCAGAAGAGCTTTTCCAAGCTCCTCTGATCAGTATCCCACAGATGAAGTTGCTCAGTGCAGTGTTTTGGCTGCTTGGAAGTGCTGACTTGCTTCCAGGACACTTTTGAGTCTTGCCATTTGGCTGGTGGCAGCAATGCTGTGCCACCCACAGACAGTTTCCTAAGAAAACTGTCTCACATTGGGGTATGAGCAGCATTAACCTGTTTCTTTGGCTTTAGATGTGCTCCAAGTGCCATCAGTAAGAAAACATTTAATGGCTCATGCAATCTATGTTTAATTACTATTCATCCAATGTCTTTCTGACAGATGCTCATGTCATACATTTTAAAATAACATGCTTGTAATTAGTATTTAGAAAGTATTGGTCCAACCTACCGCTTGTAGGTGACTCTTGTGGCAAATTCCACCATGGCAGCAGTGCTGTTGTTGATGAGACTGACTGGGCAGGGAGTGGTACCCCACGGCACTCCCAAGGGATGTGCCCGACCCCTGTGCAATACAAGCTCCCAAAGGAGCACAGAAACTTGAAATCACCATCCCAGCTTGCCATGCAGGCAGAGCCTGGAGATGCTGGGCACAAGGAAGTGCCTGGGGAATGGTGTGGTGACTGGCAAGGGGCAGCGTGAGCTGCTGGCATTCAGGGAGACTCAAGCTGGCATCAGCCACAGTGACACTGACTCTTTCCCCCAGGGAAGGGACTGGATTACTCCAGAGCGTGTTGGACAGGCTGTGCTTTCACAGCAAAGGACCATCTCCTGGATTTGGGCCTCACACCCAGCTGTGGAGACCTTAATACTTCTCCAGTCCAGCCAGGGCTGACACAGTTTTAAATGCCCTCTTAAAGCACATTGTAAATCCTTGCCTGCAGTACTGGAAATATTCCTGGTTTCCCTGAGACTCTGCTGCCTCTGAGCTGGTGCAACCATTTCCAGCATGTGGAGGAAACTGCAGCTGTGGGGGAGTATAACAAAATAGGCCAAACTCCAAACAAGCAGAGCAAACAAGTCTTAACCTTATTTCTTGGAAAAAAATATATCCATTTCAAATGTTTCTTGCACCTGCTAAATGCATTAGCAGCAGTGTTGTATCCTGAACGAGCAATCCTGATGAAAGAGTATCAGCTTCTTTGTTGTGATCTGGTGTGCTTGTGACAGCCATTCAGGAGATGATTTACAACTCTGTGCTGGAAGCTGGACAGCCACACTCAGTGCTCACATGGTTGCTTTCCATCGTTTCCAAACTTCATTGAAAGAGCTAAGCACTTTGCCACCTATTTTCTCTTTCAAAAAACCATCAGAGTGAGGTTTTGCACGTGTTGGTCACGCCAAGGAAAATAAGTCCTTACTGGGAATTGGAGGCATCAGGCCATTGGCCCTGGAGGTTATTACAGAGTGTCCAGTTCCAGCAGCTGACAGCACTGCAGGAAATCTCAGATGTTTTTTGCTGCCATGCAGTGGATTAGCACATCAACATAATGTCAGGAGGAAAAACACAGAAAATATGAGCCACGTGCTATTAAAACAGACTGAGCAAAGAGCTTGGTTGGCGTCAGGCTGTCCCAGGGGACTGGTGCTGGAGGAACAGCCCATGCTTTCCACTTCAGGCCACCAGCTGCCTCTGCTCTGCCTATGTGGCCTTAGCCATGCTTTTCCACTTCACTGCAAGAGAGATAGCCAGGGACATGCCTAACAGGATGTAGTCCCAAGCCCCGTACCACAGTCCTGGCCAGCCCTGACCTGTGACAAACAAGAAGACATTTTTTTCAAATAGGTTTTCACTCAGAAAACT
Organism: Rhipidura dahli; assembly: GCA_013399225.1. Taxonomy (NCBI): domain Eukaryota; kingdom Metazoa; phylum Chordata; class Aves; order Passeriformes; family Rhipiduridae; genus Rhipidura; species Rhipidura dahli. The sequence goes on from VXAC01007672.1 coordinate 734,708, forward strand.
TTTTGGCGGAGAGCTGACTTCTTCTGACACAGTATATCAAAGGAAACAGTTGTGGCCTCCAGCACTCACAGGCACAGCACAGGGTTGACTGGAAACAAAGTGAAAATTAACTTTGGGAACACAAACCACTTTGCCATGCCTTTCTGTGGTGCCTACTAAAAGTGGCACGTAGAGCACGTTGTTTGGTCGACACGTGCTATTTTCATATGCTATTTGTTTTGGTGATAAAAGAGGAAGGATGAGAAAGAAAAGTTTTTACTGGTTATCCTGAGCAGGGGAAAGGGCACATTTTCACCTGCTTCTCTGTTGGTGGTCACTGTGGTGCCTTCCAGCCCATCCCCTTCCTCCCTGCCCTGTGTCAGCCTCAGGTATAACTACAGGGAACAGTTTGGGGAAACAAGACCCTGAAGTGATTTGGGTTCATGACAACCTCCCTTAGCCCCTGAACAGGTGATAGATCAGGCAGCTGATGTTGGAGGGCTACTAGAAGAAAAGCACCTCCCAGAAAGAATGCAAAGCACTGTGGCTTCTGGAATCGCCTGGGATGATGGTTGCCCAAGAAGAAGTAAGCCCTCCTACTGTTTATTCATTTCATTTCAGGTGATCAGAGCTTTGTTTAGCTTTTTCTCCAAGAGAACCATAAAGCCACCACAGCCTTACCTTCTCTGAGTCATTCTGGCTGAAGGGAGCACTCGAGCAGCGCAGTGCAGTGCCCAGTCACTCGGGCAAAGGGGGCCACAGTGTACACATACAGGTGCTTCACACATACTCCCCTTTTGCTTGTTTGCCAGTGTCCAGGTGGGCTTACCTAGGCTCGAGGAAAAGCTGTGCCACCAGAAGATGTGTGAAACAGCAGGACAAGCAGGATCCCTGGGCTGGAGGCCGTGAGGTGTCTGCACAGGCAGCTGATGGCCCCTGGAGTCCGGAGTCATTTATAAAACAGGGAGAAAAGGAAAATGGGGGCTCTTCAGGTTTTCAGCTTCTCCTGGCAGCATAAAGTGTTGCTTTCTAGGAAAGGTGAGGTTGACTGCAAACATATTGACTTCAGCGTGCCCATGCAAACAGAAAAGCCTGTTTACATAGCTCTAAATAGGAGCCTCCACACCGGGGCATATTTCAGGGAAAACAAAAGTATGATTTCACTCAAGTCTATGACAAGGGCCTTGACAGAGAGCAGAAGAATGTCAAATGACAGACTGTCTCCACTACTGGAATTGGAACATGTGATTATAAATCTCAGTACTGTGGAGAAGAGCAGTAATATAAAGCCACAAAATCAAGGTAACAGAAATAGGATGCAGACGTGGCATAGTGAATTCAGAGCAGACTAAACATCCTATCTGCAACATCCCGATCCCACTGAAATCCTGCTGAAGTCTGTGTGGGCATGCAGTAAGAGATAATGAGCACAGAAATTAAGGGAATTTGTCTCAGACAGAGACCTCTGAGCACTCAGATGGAAAAATCAGATCTGATACCCCAGGACTGAGGGCTGTTCTAGCTCCTGTCCTCAGATAAAAGATTCCTACCATGGCTGAGACCAGCTCCAGCCATAAGTAATGTTAGGATTGCCCAACCTGAGCATTCAGCTAGTGAGAGAAAGATGTCAAGATATGACCTTGCCTTCATATAGGGAAAGACGTCATCTGGGGTGCTTACACAGGGTTGGGACTTTACCTGTAAGAAAATCTGATGCAGATAAGGCTTTGCTTGAGAAGTTGTAGCTTGCTGATGGAGGAACACCCAAAGCTGGGAAACAGATATAATGTGAATATTCCTTTACCCAAAACAGTGGTTGGGTTGTAAAACAGCTGTCTCTTCTCTGTGGAAATGAATTCCCAGAGGTGACTCAGCAGTCAGCGAGATGAGAACCAGACACTTGTAGTTTCTGAACAATGGGCAAAGTTGAGACTTGAAGCTGTGTCCTCCAGGTGAGGATTTCAACCTCCAGCATAGCCTTACAAATGACTAAGATACAGTAATGAAAAGCCAGGACTGGTGAGATCAAAAATATGAAAGCCAAGCTGAACAATTTGCAGTGGCACACCAAAAAAAGTATGAGCAACTGTAGGCAGCAAACTCTCTGCAGCACAGGGCATGCTTGCTGCAGGCAGCCTGCCAGAGGCCAGCCTTTGGCGCCTAATTATAAATCTTCTCAGGTTAGCTTAAATAACTACTGTCAGAATAAAGACCTGTTTCTTTGTTAGATCATGATGCAAGCCCAACTCCCTCAGTTCTTAAGCACTAATGTCAAAAGTTAAAGCTGAACTCCGTATAACCTCTGGGCTATAAAGGATGCCAAATATTTTTGAGTTTTAAAATGACATTTTATGCTAGACCTGGATAGTTTGCTTTGCACATATATTAAGTTCAAGCTAATGTTTTAAGTTTCTTTATGCTCCATGTAGAAATCAAGCAGAAAGATCAAACATAGAGTATTATTTTATTCTTGGAAAGTAGGCACTGGAACACTGATTTGCCAGATATTTTAACTTCTCAAATTACCCCTCATTTAATGGGAAAATCTGAAACCCAAATACTTTGCTTAAATAGGTCTACATTTGACTAGCACTAGATGACTGTAAGATTGTGCAAGATGGTTAGACTTTAATCTCATACTTTCATCTTTTAAGGCTGATGCTCGAGCAGGGTCATAAACTGGCAGGAACTGCTGTGCAAGGCACTGGTGGATGTACAGAATACCCTATTGTTTTCTTGGAGGAGCCACTGGCATATGAATGGATGCATTGAGTTAAAGTCCTGAGGAACATGTTAGTGTCACGGCACGGCAGGATTAGTAACACTGAGTTTATTTGTCTGATTATAGTTTGTTTGGTTTTTTTTAATATTAAATAAAAACTAAGTAATCTTGATCAACCTGCTTAGTTTGCCAAGTTTCCATCCCCACTCACACCATTACACGTTGACCCCTGTTTCTAGAATAGCAGTAAAATCCTTCACCACAGTCCCCCACCATACAAGCCATGACCACACAGCAGAGATGAAGTAGAATATACAGTACCCAGGTGCTCAGGACTAACTATCTGGTTTTGCTATCTAGCAAACTTAACTTTTCTGATTTTGACAGAGAAATGCATTGCATAAGGTTTCCTCAATGAGGTAAAAACTCCTTTTACAGGAGTTTTTACCTCAGGACACCAGGTACAAGGTGTTACAGGACACCAATGTTCAGACAAGCACAGTCTCGGGCTAATGAAGTAGTAACGTTGCAGAGATGTGAGTTACAAACATTGGGAAAATAGTGGTGGTGGAGATGGGTTGATATCCAAGCAAAACTCAAATTCTTTGGAAGGGGTGAAGACTGGTTTCAGTCCAAGACAATGACACCCTCCCCTTGAGCTGGACAGTCCTGTGCTCGGGCTGACACATCATTGGGTGAGGGGGGAGGTGGTCTTGAGTCACATGCAGCCATCAGCTGGTGCAGGCTTCCCAGTGTTTCCTGACATGAGCTCCTACGTATCTTTCAGTGACAGAGGTTCCCTGTGTAGTGAGTTTAAGCCCACTGGTGAACTGTTTATTTTTCTTAGTTGCCTTCGTGACCACTAGGAAGTAATTCATAACCCTCAGTGGCTCTGCAGGGTTCAGGTTAAGATTGTTATTCCAACCCACACTAGCTATATGAAACATGCTTTTCCTTAGGGGCCTCTTTTGGGAGCTTATTTGAAGTGATATTTGCATCCTCTCCTTCCCACCTCGGGCATGCAGATGTGCAGCCTCTCCTGCTGGGCAGCAGCTGGCTGGTACAGGGGGCTGACATCAGGCAGCGCCGACTGTGTTCAGTCCTGTTGGAGACCTATTCTCCCTGCTGCTGTCCCCCCAGCCCTTTTCTTCTCTTCTTGGCTATGAATGCCCACTGCAGCAGCTGAGATATCTGTGTGAAATGGACAGGAGTGACCTGCCATTACTGCCCAAGAGAAACCATTAAGAGAAGGTGATCTTGGAGGTCTGGGTAGTGATCATATAACACTGGGTTAAGAGAAGTGCTAAGCAAAACACTTGAAAGGTTCTTCCACTGAATAAGTACTGTTGACCCTCTAAGAACATAAAGTTCTAGGATGGCTGCAGTCAGTGCTGTTTTTGTTCACCAGCCCTGTGAATTTGTCCCACCTACGCTTTTAACAGTCAGGTCTCCAGGGAAAAGGCCTTGCACACCCGAATAGTGCTATGGTGTGAAGAGCCACCCTCTTTGTTCATTCTAGTTGCACCTAATGAAAGCACAGCCTGTTCCCCAAGGAGACCAATTTTCAGGAAGCATTCACAGAGCAGTGCTGACAATGATGCACCAAGACCATGCAGCTCCTTGCAGGGAAACTGGGAGCCATTGAGGGGTCTCCACTAGTTCATTAAGTTTCTTCATCTCCAAGAGATATTCTTCAGCTAGAAAAGTTATTGGTATGACTTGTGACTGTTGCAGTGAAGGACAGAGTAAGAGATTTGGAGAGGTGCTCTCTAAACATCACAATTGCCTGAATTGAGGCACTTCAAAGAGCATTAAGCAGCCCCTGGCTGTCAGTCAGGGTGGTCACTCTCCCACTTTGATGTACTTTCATTATCCAGCCTGAATGTTTTCAGTAAGGCAAATCTCATACCAGATTTGTAGGTTAGAGGAAAACTTTGCCTCAGGAAACAGTGAAGGATCACTGCTTTTCTCCAGGAAAGCTGAAGTTTCTAGCTTTGAAATGCTCTGTACCTAACAAGGGTGTGACTTTATCATATACATCTGTACATGACTGACAGCAAGAGCAACCCACTTCTTATGTCTTGAATTCCTCGTGACTGAGCTACTGCACACCACAAGATCTCAGAAATAACTGACTTGATGTAAAGTATCATCCAGGAAGATCTGAAGGAGCAGCAGATGCCATGCCTAATGCACACCTCCATGCAGAAGCATTTGTGAGAATGCACAGGGCAGGAGCAAAGAAAGCAGTACTAAACTCCTGCAGCCAATGACTTCCACCAAGGTAAGGCCTTCTGTCAGCTCAGAAGGCTGACATATTGCCAGAGGTTTCCTGTGGAAGTCAGCAGAGGGGCTAGTACCACCTGTGACTTTTTTATCTTGGGTTTGGTGGGGAGAAGAGGAAGAAGAACCTTAGTCCAGCAGAATTAAATTTCAGACTGGCACAAATCCTCTTTCTTTTTTTCAAAGAAATACAAGCAGCTCAAGGCTTTTATGTCTGGATGTGGCCTGCCTTCTTCTCTAATGAGAGAAAAGAAACAACCAAACAAGTTAGTCAAGCTGTGTTGGCCGAAGTGTCCAACTACTACTGTGTGTGAAGGAGAACAGCAACTGAAAAGGAATTAGAAGCTGACAATGAATCATGTTATGACTTCTTATCTGTCTTTCAGAAGAGCAAGAAGGACAAGTTTTCCTCTTAGATTTTGCAGTTCACTGGGGAAAAGGTTTTACTTTTAGCAAGTCTTGTTCTTGCATGTGCTCCTGGACTTAAGAGCACAGATAAGAGGTGCACTGTCAGGAAGGCTTGTACATCTGACAAGGCAGATTGAACTGGTGGTGTGAGCCCAGAGAATTTTCTTTCATTTCTATTGCCATGTTTGTGATTTCTGTAGGACTGTGAAAAAAAAATACATTCAAGGACACTGGAGGCAGTTTTTGCCAGGAGGATTTCTTGAGCAATCTAAGTGGTTGAGGATCTTTTCTCAAATGATTTTGGATCAATGGGATATCTCCTCATGTACAATTTGAGTTGAGGGATTTTTTTTTTTCCCTTTATGCATGCTTCTTCCTAAACACTGTCTAACAGCTAAGTACTGAGGACTGTTGTCCCTGGACACCAGCTCAGGCTCTGATAGCTTTTGTATGAGCATTTGTATCAAAATATTGTTGTGCTGGAGTCTCCACAGCCATCTGGGGCTTTGTGCAGACAGGGTGCTTACAAATGAATGTGAACCAAAGCAAATCAACATTGCTTGGCAGGAATGAAATGTATTGCTAGGATCTGTCTCTGCCAAGCTAGACTGTTTGGCTCCAGTCCCATTCTTCAGGGGGATTGTCTGTCAAAACACAAGTTGCTATTATACAGCGTCATAGTTACGTGGCTCACTAGTCCTTTAACCTCTCTCAGGCCTTACTCTTATTTGTTGACTGGAAACCTGTGACTCTCCAATTCTTAAGGCAGACTTTGAGCTTGGGTACCTTGCACCAGTTGTCTCTCATGCCACTCTGGCAGCTCAGAGCTTTCTCTTAAGGAGCTGTTAAATAGAAGATTGCAACCCTTTTGAAAGGAAGGCCTTAAAATGTCAAGAAGATATGTATTTTGTACCATCTCATGATGGAAGCCTGGCCTGGTTTGAGGTCTAACCACCTCAAAAACCTGGTCATCCTTTCAAAGTGAGAGTCCATCTCAGACACTTTACTGTCTCTCCTTTATTATCCCATTCCTTCATAGGTAGTGGCTGTTGTTCCTGGTGAGCCCTGCTGGTAATTCCAGAGGCCACCCATTAGAGGACAAGCCAAGACATCAATGTGAATATCCTCATGGGTCTGCCAAGAAGTGCATAATAATATTTCCCTCCCCATTTCTGGACATGTTTCTGAGCTCATTCAACCTAAGTACGAACATAATAAATGACCACAGTGGTTTGGCCAAGACATGACGCTACAGGTGGCTCCAAGCCCGTAATATACAGTTTTTGTTATCTGGAAAATCCACAGTAAGCACTGGTAGAAGTGCTGTCTCTGAACACACGTTCTGCAGGACCACCTCCCATCGTGGAAGTCCAGCCAGGCTCAGCAGGAGAAGGGTGTGCATATTCCCTTCAGGAGGCAGATGAAGTGGCAGACCCTTGGCTGAGAGCCCGTGGAGTCTGGAGACGGCCAAGAAGAGTGGTGACTGTCCATAGGTGTGACACGCAGCACGTGCCATCCCTCAGGCAGGCAGCTGCCCACAGCACTGCCCAGGCTGTCACGTCGCCCAGCAGCCTGGTGTGCAGCTGCAGCCTCGTCCCCGCGGGCAGGGCAGTGACAGCCTTGCACAGGCTGGGACGCTGTCAGAGCACAGACCGACTGCCCGGGTCACGCAGCCCTGTGGCTTTCCCTTGCGTGGTAGGATTTGTGTGTTTTCCTTCACACTTCAGGAGAGAGCATGCCAGTACCACCTGGCTCTCCCAGGCAATGTCTGCTCAGGGGACCAGGACCTGTTATCATCCCAGCAGACTGGGGACCACAGTCCAGATGTCCCTCTCGTGGGCATGAAGTTTTATGGATGGCCCCAGGGCTCAGCTGTCTCTGGCATGAGGTGCAGCACAGTGGTGTGACCCTGGGTTGATTTTTGCTGAGAAAACTGTTGCTGCACTGTGAGAAAATCAATTAAGTGAAGCCAAGCAAGATAAGAAAAGGCAAAACGTAGAATTAAAGTTGTCAAGATGATGATAGATAGTAATGCAAGGCTTCAAAAGTAAACATTATGTGAAGAGGGATAAAGCCCTGAATGGCTAGTTCCCTATGTTGCTTTAAAGATCCCTGAGCTGGAGCTTAGAAATGCTCCAAGTCCTTGGCTCAGGTTTAACTGATGTGAGCCTATGCCCCAAGTGCTGGACTCCAAGATGGGAATGGAAAAAGCAACACATGAAAAAAAAGGGAAGAAAAAACATGGCTGGGTGCATCACAGAGAGGGAGATGTCCATGAAGAGAGCATTTAGTCCACCAATAGGGAGGAAGCGTGAGGAATTTTTCTGAGAAGATGAACACAAGCACAGGCAGCATGTGAAGGGCCTGAGCAGTTCTGCTTGGCTGCAGGCTCCTACTCCATCTCTTCCAACTTCCTGGAATGCCTACCTCCTAGAGAAAATTCCAGCACCCATTCCCCTGACAGGGCATCTTCTTTCTTGAGCTGGAAGCCCTGTGGGAGGAGGGCATGGACAGCATGTCTCCAGCCAAGTCCTGGGAGCGGTGACCGGCAGGCAGCTGCTCTGGCTCACAGGCACCAGCACCCAGTACAACACTGTGCAAAAGGCAAGCCAGAACACAAGGGGGGTTTGCAAGGGGGTAAATAAGTGTTTGGGGCAAAAGGGGCTGAAAGCCATCTTGCTGAGCTTGCCCAGTGTTTGGTAGGAGGTAACTGGATGTGCTGGGTGTGCAATGGGGAGCTTTGTAAGGAGCAAAGGGAAATTCAGATGCTCACAGTGGAATGGTGGCCACTTATCTATTGCAACCTTCCCCAGATGTAAACATCTGCAAAGGACATTTCCCACAGTTAGAGAATGCTATGAAATTCTTTTATTTGGGAAAAAGAATTAAAGAGTAAAGCAAGTTAATGTGCAGTTATGGTGTACAACAGATGCTGGCATTATATTAAAGGTATAGTTAGGTTCCTGTGAAGGAGAAGAACCTGGTGGTGACTAAAATAGGAACATTTTTTCGTTTTTAATACGAAATTAGGCATCACCCAGCACTTAATATCTAAATTATATCAACAGCCAGAAAATAAATGTATCAATTATTATCTAGCTGAAGCTAGATTTTTCTACTGGTGCATCAGGACCTGGGTTAGTCCCAGGGCAGCTCAGAGGAAGAGGAGAGGACAGGGCCATTTGCCTGTAGAGAGAGGTGAGCCTACACGTAGAGGTGAGCTTGCTAAGCTGGTGCTCTGTGGTACCGCCATACCATGGAAATGCTGGACCCCAGCTCACACATACTGCACTTCCCAACTGGGGAGATGCTTTGTCTTAATCTCGCTCTGAGTTCTATCAGAAGCCACTGCCGGAGAGATGAGAAGAAAGCCCGCGTTCGCGCTGCTGGAGATGTAAGGCTGCGTTTCAAAGAGTGCAGCCCCTCTCTGCAAGACCCCAGCGAGCCGCAGCCGCGGGTGGAGCTGGGCTGGGCTGGCCGCGGAGCGGGCTCCGCTCGCTGCCGGCGGCGGTGGGAGCGCGCTGGGCGCCGCGGCCACTCCTCGCCGGGGGCCAGCGGGCAGCGCGCCCGCATTGCCTCGGGACTGTCTGCGGAGCGCCCTGAGAGGCTCCAGATACTTTTCTGCTGTGAGTTCCCCATCGCTGCGAAGCATTTTCTCCTGCAGTCGGGAAGTACTGAGCTCTTCCCCCAGCTCGAGGTTAATCATCTGCTTGCAATTAACCTGTGACCTCCCACGCCCGCGGCGCGGGGCAGCGCTGTAGCTTTAACACGGGCGCTGGAAGCGGGAGGGGGACAGCAGTGCCAGATCCGGCCCCGGAGCTGCCGCAGATCCCTCACTGCCTCCTGCCATGGAGAGCCGCAGCCTCCTCGCCGCCCTCCTGGCCACTGCCTTCACCGCCCTCCTGCCGCTGCCCGCCGCCTCCTCGGCCCACCGTAAGCTCCTGGTGTTCCTGCTCGACGGCTTTCGCTTCGACTACATCGATGACAGCGAGCTGGAGGGTCTGCCGGGCTTTCGGGACATCGTGAACATGGGGGTGAAGGTGGATTACATGACCCCAGACTTCCCCAGCCTCTCTTACCCAAATTATTACACGCTGATGACAGGTGAGTACTTGTATTTCTGTGCTGTGATGCTCCTCAGGGCTGCCGGCTCCCCGTGCCGAAGTGGAAGACAGCTCCCTGTGACTTTTTCTTCCGAAGAAGATATAAAAATAACCCAACTCGTGCTTTTAGCTGGGAGTTTAAAAGCACTGTGGCATTACAGCCCAAAATTGTTTCTCTGAAACCTATTCCAAACTTGGAAATGCCACTTGGAGCTAATTTTTGAAGCTCCCCTTTGCTCATCCACAGTGTAGCCAGGTCCCTACCTGCTAACACCTCAGCCAGCTGGTGTGAGCCACTCCCTGGTGTGAGCGTATAGAACATAAAAACAACTGGGAATGCGTGGAAAACGAATAGAGACACTGCTCAGGGACTTTAATAAAAATGCATGTGTTTGCATGCATTGAGTGTGGCTACACTAAGAACTTAATTTTTAGTCAGCAGGTCTGTTCTGGCAAGTCCAGCATTAAATTTCTTTTTAGTAGATTTTCTGTTTTCTTAACTTTCTTAACTTTTCTGTTTTCTTAACTATAAATACAACAAGTATTTATATCTGTAGTAATTCAAAACAGCCAAATGGGAAGTCAGTCGGGATTTTTGCTTTTACTCCCCTGCAGTTTTTCAGAATGTCCAGGGGAGGCTCTCAGAAAATTGAGAGGACAGTCATAGATTTTATGATGCCAATTTGCTTTTAATCTTATATGGAGGACACATGATTACAGTGACACCAGGAAGGTGCAGAGAGTACAGCTGGGCCAATTCCTTCAGAGACAGACACCAAGGAAAAAACAGGTAAAAATAAAACCCAACAAAACAGATTTTTTTTCCTGGAGTTTCTACTTGGATTTTTGTCTGGACTTATTGAATAAACAAGAGTTTCCATCTAATGAGAAGGTGTAAGAAAATCTCTCCTAAGATATGTGGCATCTTCCGCTACCCTTGGAACAATGCAGTGCCCAGTGATTCATATACTGCTTGCTGGGAAAGCAAATAGATGCCATTGTAAGACCAAAATCTGACATCAGTTGTGCCCAGCTTGTTTTGAAACTGCTTAACCCCTTCTTCCCTCTCTTTCAAGAAAAACATTTTTCTCTTGCTCATCTCTGATCAGAGTATAAAACCATCACAAGGTTGGTTTTGGTTTTTTTATTTTCATCATTTGGTGCAAATATATGAATGCAGAATAAATGTTGTGACTGAAAATAGAGGTGTTCCACTACAGGTCATGTTCTTTAGGTGTACATAGGCAAACTGACCTAACACTTCATAGGTCCAAAAAATTTTTGGATGGAACTGTTAAAGAGAAGAAGAAAACGGAGCAACGTTTTACTCCTAACCACATTTAATCATCATTCCTACTAAGTGTGTATACATATAGTAAAGTCTATAATCAGCCTTTTGAGGAGTTTTGAAAACATCTTACTTTGCACTCACAAAGAAGGAGTTTTGTTTCAGGTGATGAAACACCACTACTGGGCTTTTCATATTTTTAGTAGAGTTCTGCACCTCAACCTGCAGCAATAAGATAGTCTATGAGACCAAACTCAACTCTTCTTGCAAGTCTGCCTGACTTTATGATATCAATGCAAATACAACTTAATTGCAAGTGTCAATTCACCTTCCTAACACATGAGTCACAGTAGTAATAAGTAGGTCAGGAACCAATTGAGGACTAAGTTTAGGTGATGAACATGCCCAGAGGAAGACCCAAGACTGTCCTCGAGTCCTTGGGGTGTTAGTGTACCCCATGACTGTGTCCTAACATGACAGCAGAGTAAATCCCATAGCTGCACTGTTCTTACCCTTTGGGGCCATGGTGCCATTTCCACTGAAAGGAGGTTTTATGGTGTGATGGGGTTAGGAGTGCAGAGCACATGGCAGATGTAGTGTTAAGCTGTGTTGAGTCTGCATCCATTTAATTTGCAGAGCTGGGACACGTTTTGGAGAACATTCAGCAAGGCAGGGTGACACAAGCATCCTGCTATAATGACCCGCTTAGGGAATGGCAGGCTACTGTCTCCCTGGTGCTGCTGTAAGGGCATGGGGAAGCTTTCATTGCATCTCACCAGCCATGCATCCCCTCTGCTGCAGGGAGACACAACTGCAACTGGTTTTATTTCTGTTTGCAGCTGGGATATATGGGAGTTAAATGCTGACACAGTTTATTCTGGGAAATCAGGAACAAATTATTCTTCATGTCTTGTTCTACACTGCTGTTTCACGAGCTGCTAAGAAATTCACATTTTAACCTCCAAAATGTTGTATTTGTCTTCATAGTATATTTGCTTCTTTCAACTAAATCACTTGAAGAAATTTCTGGCCCCACCTGCACATTCCCACTCCTGGCTTGTTCATTATATCCTGCTTTGGTTTTTTGTTTGTTTATTTGTTTTGATAAGTACTCCTGTCCCTTCTTTCTCTGCTCATTCACAAGGCCTTATGGTTCCACATCCATTCAGGAGCACTCATGGCTGCCAGGTCTTAGACAGCAAGTGCATAAAAGTATGGTAGTTTGTGTGCATCTGACATGCCTCTATTCATTCTTGTGCGCAAGGCCTGTCTGCCAACTGCCCTTCACCCCACATCCATGCAACCTTCGTGACTACAGAGAGGTTGAGTTATTACTAAATGAGAGAAGTTCTCTCTCATTTCTGTGGCTTTGGAGGAGGACAGTGGACTCTGCCCCTCAGATACCATCATCGTTGGGATAGGTCAGTCTCCTCAAACATGAACTCACTTCCTCCTCCTGCCCAGACCTGCAGGCAGAGGTTATGGAGATCAGCAGCATCAGCCTCAGTGCAGATGCCAAAGTGCACCCTTTGCCCCTGCCAGAGCCCAGCTCTCCTCTGCACTGACAGCTCACAAGTAATGGCACGCAGCACAGCTGCCCAGCTATCTGCAAGATCTTCTAGTCATATTTTACTTTACTGATGATTTCAAGAGGGCAGCCTGACTAAATTTAATATTCATGGGAAATGGCAAATGTACCAAGATTTTCAAAGCTAAAACCAAAGAGATGCAACTGCAACTGTTGACCAAGAGCCACATATCTAAAAGCAACTATCTAATATATGCTCATGAGAATCTGCTGAGATGAGGTGCTGGGTGAAGCACCAACACTGCAGGACAAACAGGGTCCAGCCTGGTGAACAAAACCCATAAATTTTGGAAGGGAAGCATGGGAGGGAGGTGACTTGCCTGTGATCATGCAGTGCTGCAGGGCTAAGGCAGAGCTCTTCATGGGTCCCCCTCCTGCTTATATCTGCTGCTGCTGTTAACCCATGAGCATATATTTGCTGGAGCTTCCCCAAGTCACAGAGAAAGCCCAGAGCTTACTTATAGGTCTTTTCCTGTCCTGCACACCTACCACAATTACGAGAAAGAAAACCAGAGCATAGAAACCAGAAAAATATTAATGGTTTGCCTTCCTCATGTAAAATCACAAAGTAATTCAGAGCTTGGGATGAAGCTTCAGTCTTCCGGCAGGCCAGGGCATGGCATCATGACCTGGAAGTTGCTTGAAGGAGCATCAGACAGAAGCCAAATCAATGCTGGTGCAAAGGGATCTCACTGACAAGCAACCAGAGAAGCTGTTTTGTTACAAAAACCTGGTGCTGTGCACGGTAGCTCAAGGATGTGCTAGCTTAACATCCAACTCTTTGAAAAGCAGTCTTCTCTAGCAACTTCCTTCATGACACATTTCTTAGCATTGGCTTTTACTGTGGTATAAAGACTCAGTTTTAGATAGTTGGGCTGCTTTCTGAGCTGCTAGATGGAATCCTACCTGGTGTTCTTGCTCTCCATAGTGCAATTATGATATTGCAATTGTTGCCCTGAAAAACTTGAAATGGAGAATTAGGTAAAAGGAGATGTTGCTGCTGTGACAGAGCTTTTGCAGGGCTTTTTGTGGGCTTGGCAATGGAGGGAAGAAGGAGTCTAAATACATCTATTGAAAAGGCTTCCTTAATCATACCATGTGCTGTTTGTTTTGCAAAGGAAGGAATTAAGACCACAAGCCACCTCGGGTTGTTATCCTGTGGGGAGTTTTTAATTTTTCCCTTTCCCTGCTGTGGCCTGGTTCTGCAGGGAGTGCTCATGCCAAGTTCAGTGGAAAGTGTGAGGTCTCCCCTGTGACTGCTGCAAGCAGGAGTTACTGCTTCAGAGCACTTGGAGCTGTATCTGTCAAGATAAGCTGCTCATGCTGTGGTTGGGTCTCCCTCACCTGACAACCTGCAGGTGTTGGAGTGGTAATGAAGTACCCAGCCAGCAGCCCAGCTCTCCTGAAGTCCCCCCTGAGCTGAGAGCCCTCAGGGGTGCCTCATATTTCCAGCCAGCATAAACTTGGACAGTATAACATCTGAGACAGAAATGCAGAAAGGATTTCTTTTCCAAGATTGTAACTAGCACTGAAGTCTTTCTGGCAGATCTTCCATGAGGATGTGCCAGCTGCTTGTGTGCAGCCCCACATCCAAGATACATATTTCACTTGGTCTCCATGGGAAGCAAAGGGAGCTCCTGATTTCAGAGATGGGTGGGGAAGTGCTTTGAGAGGAGCCAGCAAGGATCCTCCATGTGTCTCTTTGGACAGGTCCTGATCTTAAATTAGTGGTAGAGGGGCTGTGAGGTCCCATGAAGATTGAGGGATGGAGGAAAAGGTAGACCAGCTCTCACCTGCACGCATAGTGAGGGCTGTGGCCTTTGCAGGGTTGTCCCAGACTCACTGCAACACAGTGATGGCACATTTGGGGCTTGTCTAAAATACAGGGATGGTGTGTGGTGTTTCCTCAGCCACTGCTGCTCATGCCTGTGTATCATCACCTCCTCCTCTGCATGGCAGTAGGGAACAGGGCAACAAGGCAGAGGTCCCAGGAATAGGTGACATCACGGTCTACTCTGCCAGACTGAAGGTTTCACCCAACTTCTGTGTTCCAACAATCTTCCCTTCATTTCTCACTCTTGATGTTGGCATACTCAACTGCTGAGGGGCTTTGGTGGATGTTGCTGAAGTCTAACAGTCAGTCTACATCTGTTTTCCCCTGAGCACAGGAAATCAACATACGCTGCACCCCGTTTATTCCATGTTTTCTAGAAGAAAATACCATTTGGGCTCCCAACCTTGGAATCTTTTGGAGTCTGGCTGATGTGCACACATACTAGTGTAGTTATTGTTTGCTGTGAGAGCTTTCCTGATGTAAAGCACAGCAGCTCCAGGCTCCTTCGACTCAGTAACTGAAGGAAGCCCAGCCTGGTGATGGTTCTAGTGGACACCTCTTTTCTGCTTCCCAGTTAATAGCATCCTGACACCAGCCTGGTCCAGAAAAGGATGCTGACAATTTCTATTCAGCAGTTAAGCAAGTTCTTAACTATGTAAGCAGTACCTATGTGTTTTCTGAGGCATAAAAAATGGAAGGAGTGCAACAGGGAAGTTTATTACATACACATGAACTAAAACTATCTCTACTTCACTATCCAAGCTTAGAAAAAATGCAGAAGGACACAGAGTTCATGATGAGTCACAAGGGAAAAGGATTTTTTCTTTTTGGTCCTCTTAAACAGCTACAGATGCCAGCAGCAGTAAAGATTTAAAAAATTCTGTTTGTGACATACAGCTCTGAAATCAAGTCTCTTATTTTTCTTGGATTCTTTAGCTTTCCATTTCTAAAACTCTGTGTTGGGAAGCAAAAGAGCATGAATAAGTCTGTGGTAAACCTATTAACTGGCAGGGAAAGGGTACTATTCCAGCAAGAATAGGCTGGAAAAGATAGTGGGAACCAGGAGGATTTTCATTTTCACATTCTTCCTCTCACTTTGTTTACTCACCACCTGCAGAAAGGCTGCAATTCCAAGTGTCAAGATTTTTCTCTTTCACACACAAAATATTGCAAAAATCTGTGTTTGCTTTCTACCAGTTAAAAAAATGGAAACACTTCTGAAGTGTAGAACAGAAAGTTTTTTCTAACACAAGTTTACAATACTACAAATTGAAATATAGAGTTTTTTCCTTGTTACTAGCTACAACCTCACAACTACTGTACCTACTACCGGCTGTTAGCTAAGTGGACATTCGCGTACCAAGGTATTTCTTAGGCCAGAGCTGAAGTCACTGCCAGAGGCTCATACTCTAATAGTGCAGGCAGCAGCTTGTCCATTGTTCTGTCCAGACCCTCTGTAGTGCCTGGACCTTCAGTGCCCTCGAGCCACTCCCAGTTCTGTGGTTTCAGGGGTCCCAGAGTGGTCCCTGGGCCCACCACAATTCAGGAGAACAACCAACAGCTTGGAGTCCCTGCTCTCCAGGACACAAGACCTGACTTCCCACACAAGAAAGCATCTGCAAAATCTCAGCTGGATGCAATTTTTGTGCATCCCAGCCCTGGCCCCATGATGAAAGCCTTGCATTAAGAGTTTCAAGCTCAATCCCCTTTAGGGAAAAAAATATGCTGTGTGTAGCAAAGATTTTTTTCTGTGCTTTTTGATGTGATCCTACTTGAATAGCAAAATCTTACCTGGTGCATTCTAAGGTATTTATGCTTTGGCTCTGTCTGGTATTAGAGGTCATAAAAATTAGGAAAGACTTTGCCAGCAAGTTCCTTTGAAACATGAATTGGACATGCACATCATGCAAGTACTGGTTTTACTTGGGGGTCTGCAGATGGCAGGGTCACTTTGTCCAGGCCAGCACTCTCCCCAGACTTCTCATGAGCTCTGGCCTTCTCCAGACTACTTCAGGTTTAGCACGTGGGTTTTGTTTTCACCTGTGGTCTTTCTTTTCAAAGCAGAGCAGATGAGACCCATCAAGGGAACAGTAGAGCAGGGCTTACATCAAAGCTCAGTTCCTGGGCACAGCAACCACTATATCTGCTCCAGAACAGGAATATGGTGCTGGTGCCTTCTAAGTCCCGCTTTCTTCATCCTTATGGCAGGCAGCATGAGCAGAGCAGAGCACTTCTTAAAGCAAGTCATCCAACTGTTTGCATGGAGGAACTTAACTCTACCCCAGCCTGTATAGCCCCATGGCAGCTTGAGCCTGCATCTGCCCCCTCTGACTCTTGTCACTTTCTAGAGAGTGGGGACATCATGGTGGGACACGAGAGGAAAGGTCTCACCATAGTGGCAAGACACATATATAGTATTTCATAGTACATTTAGCTAAATGCATGTACTGATGCTCTTCATCAGATTACAGTACCTTATGCACACTGTGGATTCTCTGATAAATGTGATTTGCTCAGTGCAGAGATGGCAAATGCCCCAGGAGTGCCCACTCTGCTTTCCGGGTCCCAGGCGCAGCCAGTGCAGGGCGCACAGCACGCGGCGTTACTGTGCTGCTGCTGCTGTGGGTGGCCAAGGGGCTGTGTGCTCTGCTGGGTTTTTAAATTTCCTCTTTGTTTTGCAGAGATTCATTTGAATGCTGACGAAAGTGCCTGGAGACGTGGGAATGTGCTTTAGACAAATGTTCTATGAAGTGTAGTGTCCAAGTAAGCTGTAGCATGCAGACTTGCAAATGCTTTTGCTGGCTCTCCTCCAGAAGGATACAGCAGTTATCATATTCCTGGGAACTATACCCTCTTTGTTTTCCTCTGTTGCTTGAGGAAGGAGTAATTTTTACTACAATTACACTGAGTTTAAATAATGACATCTGTATGCTGAAATTGCTTTCTGCCCTGTTTCTAGTTTTGGAACTGTTAAGATAATGTTTGATTACAGAGGAAAGCTGCAATAATTAGGAAATAATAAATTCAAAATGTTACAGTGACTCCCTAACACCATGTTGCTATTCTGATAATGATTCAAAAGAAGCACACCAAAGGTAATTTTCTTAGGCTGGAGAAAACAAGTAAAAAGAGGGGATATAAAGAACTGGGGTTGTACATGTGACCCAAAAGAAACTCGAGAAATAACCTTAATTCTGGGTACGAGTATCTTGTGGGGAAGGGAACAGGGGCAGAAATGCCAGTTATTCCAGGGCTTTTCAATCCAGTGACCAAGGCTCAGAATAGCCATGGTTGAAGATTAACAAAGATCAAAAATAAAACTGGAGTTCAAGCATACTGATCAGGCATACTTTTTGAACAGTGTTTACTCATGATACACATTGGGAGGAGCAACTCAAGGAAGACATTAGTTAGTTGATTATTGATGTCTCCCAAAGAAGTCTAAGGTCTTTCTGAGACACAGGCCTCAGGTAAGCAGATATGAATGGCATTAAATGGTCACATCTTTTATCTGTTGCTCACTTGATCTTCTTTTCTGACCCCATGAACCAGGGATGTCTGCGGTGAAAACTGATGCCTTATAGTCTTCTAGGCCTTTTTTTCAATAATAAGAAAAGGATTTGGAGTCCATAGAAAATTGAATTAATCTAATGTGGAGAACAGAACACTTCCCTCTGTATTAGTTCCAATAGTTAATTAAACTTCCTAGCAATACTAAAAAGAACAACCTCCAACCTCTTCCTTAAAAATGTGGATATACAGACAGCAGACCTTAAGTCCTATAGGATCAGTAGCAGCTAGAGCTCATTGATTCTATATGAAGGCTCCACAGTACATCATACAGATACCTAATCTGTAGGTTTCACACTGATAGAACTTCAGCAATGACCTGCAAGTTTCCCAGGCTGGCACAAATTGCCTGCTGCAGTCCGTCAGGTTAATAGATGCTTAGGAATACATGGACTTTAAGAAGCTGAGGTTGTCCTGTAAATTGTAGGGCTGAGTTTTTGATGGACTATAGCGACTTCCTTCCTTGCTATCTCTTTTGAGACTTACAGCAAAGAGAGCACTTGACAGCCTGAAGAGAAAAGATTAGGGCCCATCCAATCCACCAGTTCTCTAAGATGAAACCTTTTCGGTTAAGTATGATAAGTGGTGACTGCCACAAACTGGAACCACTTTTTCCTCTGGGAAGGAGGAAATGTTTTGCGTAATTGAAATACTTCTTAGTAGGGAAGGAAAGTTCAAAATCCATTTCAAGATCACATGCACCCAAAGCATACAGAGTCCTCTGCTTGAAATAATTGTCTTTTCAGAATAAGAATACCAAGGTTATTTCAGTTCTGATCACCATGCTCATGCTCAAAATAATCAAAGCATGTTATCTGGATCCCTGCAATAATATGACTCACTAGCTAATGAGGACAGTGTCTAACACAATCTTCTGTTGCTTTTTAAGATATGGAAATAAGGAACTTCCAGTACAATTTAATCTTCAGCATTTCTTTCCCCATTTCTGTTAAGTCATCTTAAGAATAATTCTTAAAATATAGTATATTCTCTACTGTCAATTATAAGAAGTAGAAGACCTATCTCAGTTATTATATACTAGTTTCTTGTAATATGAAATTGCCCAAAGGCCCCTCAGATACAATAAGAGGCCCGAATGTGTCTGATGAAATGATTGCTGTGCCCACAACAAAGAACAAAGCCTGATCATTACAAGAAAAAAAAAGAAAAGCTAACAATGATGGAAAATAAAAGTATCATATAAATGTGTTTGCCTAGTTTTTGCCTGTTTGCAGAAAAACAATGTGCCCTATGGATAAAGGAAAAAGAAATGCAAATTTTCCCATCTTTGTTCTATGTTTCTAGATTGTGCTCTTATCACCTTCTGTTCACAGCTTGCTTCCCACAGCCCTCTGGATGTGAGTGCTGATGAGTACCTTAAAATGGCCTCAGACTTGGCAGGTGTTGGGTATGTAGAACCAGGTGTCAGCCAAACATGTGGCACCCATGGTCTGTTGCTGACATGGTTTTTGTGTGGGGCTGGGTTTGAAATGTTGAGCAGGCCATGGGGTGAGATTTGTTTCTTCTGGCCTCAGCTGTCTAAAATTTGGCTGCCTGAAGCTGAGAAAAGGCAGTGATCTTTATCTACCAATAACAGAGAGCATATGCACCTCGAGATACCTGAGATGCCTGTTTTAGGGTGGCATGAATTGCTTTCTAGATGTAACTCTTCTTATCCATTGACTGTGAAGGAAACACAGGTGGCTGAAAAGCTCAGCAACTAGCTTTTGGGTGTCTGAACTGGGGGATTTAGTGAGCAAACTGGAGCACCTCACTAAAAGGTAAGAGTCAGGGAGATTTTATGAATGGTCGTGAGAGATCCCTGAATTCAATCATGGCTTTTCAGCTGATTTGCTGGATGATCCAGGAGTAGCAGTGGTGGTGCTGCCAACATCCTTCTACTGAAGAACACACAATCTGATTGTGCTGCTTTTTTTCTCCACTCTCAAAGGTCGCCACTGTGAGGTCCATCAGATGACTGGAAACTACATGTGGGACCAGAGGACAAATGTATCTTTTGATATTGGTGTGAACAAAGAAAGCCTGCTGCCTCTTTGGTGGAATGGATCAGAGCCTTTGTGGGTCACAATGATGAAAGCTAAAAAGAACGTTTCCATGTACTACTGGCCAGGTTAGTATGTGAAAAATTGCTACAATGCATCTTGACATCTGAGCACTCCATATGCTGTAGGAATGGCTCTCTAACACAGTTCTGAAATACAGATAGGAATTTTATGTGCTTTACAAACCACACATAGAAATTAATAAGCTTTTCTTTGGTCATGATAATTTGCATATGCTTAGAAAGGAGAAAACTGAAGTGTCACTAGAGGCAGCCTTCCACTAAATGCTAGCTTCAGGAGGGTGCTGGCTTGAAGAGCATCCCCTCCTCCATCCAGTGCTTGCTCCTCTTGCCCACCTGTAACCTGATATGCTGAGTGGTTGCTCCATGAATGGTTCATGGTCTAATCAAAGTTAAACAGTAACCACTCTCCCCCAATGCTTCTTTGGTTTTAATCTGGAAATTAGTAGCTGAGAGTTGAAGATGACCTGCTCTGTGGGGACAAGAAAATCCAGCTGAAAGCAAAGCTTCCTTGTCCTCTGGTCTTCCTTCATTGTTAATTCATCTGAGGTTCCAGTTGTTCTGAGTCTGAGCCATTCATTTGGAGGGACTTGGCCTTTCTGTTCCTTATTGTTAGATATTGGACCACTGGAATGACTAGGGATGTGCAATAATGAGTCCTTTTTAACAGACAGAGGTATTGTATCCCTTTAGGCTACACATTTAGGGACTCATATGGAAACAGACATTCCAGCTGAGCAACCTGATGAAATCTCTTTGAAAATACCCAGATTCTCAACTTTTTAACCTTCTAACTGCTACCTACGCTAAGCAGTCTGCAGACACCCTCAATGTGTAAGTGCAGGCTGGAGGACCACAGAGCTGTTAGAAGAGCTGTGCTGAGTACAGCCAGTGCCAGCAGGGCAGTAGCAGCTGACTCACACCATGGGCTCCTGGCCAGCTCGTCTCTGCATCCCAATGCATGTGTGCCTGGCCACAGTCCTTCCAGGCAATGTGGCTGATGGGGTCCTGGCAAAAAGCCCACGATTCTAAGGAATGGGAAGAAAGAGTGAACCAAGATGAAAAACACTGAAAAGCCATCCAGAGTGTTTCTACAGTACTGAAGAGCAAAAAGATCTGACGGTGACAATATTGCCTTATAGACTCAGAGGCAGTCAAAGAGTTTAGATCAGCCCTGAAAAAAATGCTGCTTCCTATGGAAGATGTCCCAAGTGATCTAACAGCTAGGCAAATAGCAGGATACAGAAATTATACAAGAACGTTGGAATTCTTCTAAAAATTTACAAAAATATCTCTTTCCATAGACTATTAAATTTTAACTACTATTGTAATTGCTCTCAATAGGTATAATTATGTACTGAATAGGCATGACAGCCTACAGAGCGTTGCTGAAATCCAAAAAGCCAGTATCACTTTCCATTAAATGCCTTTGGACTTTACCTAGCTCCTTCATGTTGCCCTTTGAGCAGTGTTTCCCAGGGAGAAGACACATGAGGTGTACATATATGTATCCCTGTACACGTATGTATACCCTTTACTCTGCCTGCTGTTTCTAGCTGAAAATTGTAAGAAACAATAGAGCTCCCCGTTTTCCCAGTGCTTATGCTCCCCACTGTATGCATGGACTCTCTTACAACACAGAAGGGGAATTTTTTTTTGCATGGATCTAGCATTTTAGCTCTGGACTGTGACATGCATCTCTGTCGGTCCTTAATTATTTATCTGTGATGGCTGACCTTTGGCAAAGCCATCAGGGCTTCAGCAAAAGCTGAAGCACATGTTTATTTTAAGGGTATTCATGGTCTCAAAGGACACATTGGCCATACAGGGTCAGGCACAGGAAGCAGGGTGCATGTGGAACTATTGAACTAAAACACGGGGCTGTTGGGCTGCAGTAGAACTCCAGGTAAAACTGGGGTGAACAGAAGTCACTCCAAATGCAACAGCATTTATTACATATTCCCTATATGATTTTTTTTTTTACCATTTTCTAGTTCCATAGTAAGGACAAAATCCTTTCTAAAAATTCTGGATCTATAATTTTAAAGCTTAAATTCTTAACAAGCCAATTGAATAGAGAGTGATATCAAACAAAATGAAAATAAAAACCCAAGACTTAATAACCAAGGTGAATAGAGATCCCACAGACATTTGCACTGCATATGATCTGCTATTAGTCATTAGCTTTCCAGCCTAAAGATACACTGCTGCTTAATAATGAATCTTGCAAATATGATAAAGATCCAAACAAGAAAAGTTTGGGAAACTCTTAATACGAACTGCAATATATAGCCAAATTCATCACACTTTGTTCTGGAAGATGCTATTTTCTCTTTAGCCAGAAATAAAGACAAATAAGATCAATCAGCTGTAGCAGGAATGCATTGGAAATGCCAGAGTGCTGATTCCCAGGACTAACTTTCACCACTGCCATTTCTTCCTCAGAGCCAGTTCCAAGCTTTGCAAAGTCTGAACCCAGAATCTGCTTCTTCCTTTTCTTCCCTATGTTCCTCTCTCATGTGTAGTCAGTGCTTAAAGAAATAAAATCCAGACCCCAGCACACAGGAATACAGAGCAGGAGGGCTCTCAGATGTGAACAACCATCACAACAGCTTAATCTGTGAGCCTAACACAAACCATGCAAAGACAACTTGTGGGCAGAATTCATCTGGGATCTCTTAACTCTAGAAGCAGAGGAGACAAACTATCACCATGCTGGGAGTCCCAGCACCACTTCTGCCAAAACATAAGGCCTTGGCTTGTAGGGACATTTCTCTCCTTTCGTCATGGTGTTCATGGGATGAAGGGCACAGCCTCAGGCCCAGGTTGCCTGTTGGAAGCACTGCTGCTCCAGCAGATGGAGAATGCCCAGAGGAGTGCGAGAGCATCCTGGCAGTACCGTTGAGGTCACAGCTTTGGAATGGTCCTCACCCTCAGCCCAGTACATGGTGTCATCCCAGGTGCTCAAGTTCCTTCATTTTCCAGCAGCCTATGCAACTGCTTCATCTGAAGTGCAGTGACGACTTCTCTAAACACTGAAATGAGAGATGGGGGGGGGAAGAAAAAATACTCTAACTCAACTTCTGCTATTTAAACACAATATTTAAAAGACTGTACAACCAGTCTGGAAAGTTTTCAAAACCTTCTGTTATGACATGAAGTGTCCAACTGTTAAATAAATGTTTAGAAATGCAATTTAAAGCTGGCAGAGATTCAGGTCCCCATGTCAGATAGATAAAGAGGGGCCTATATATCACTCTGAAAGAAGTCCTTATTCCTGCTCCAGTAGTTCAGGTTTTTAAATAAAGGTTTAGCATCATACAAAACTATGCAGAAAGGTCTCTAGCATTACATCTCGGTATATACAGCTTCTCTATTTGTAGTTCAACCACGAAAAACTTAGCATTCCCTTTGGATGGCTCCAAATCTGTTTAAATTTCCTTTCCCATAATATCTAAATGAGAAAATTTACCATCTTCCCTGGACTCTACCAAAAGGAAATTTAAATATTAAAGGGTCTTCATGGCCAGTATTTTGGACTTGTAACAAGCCTTAACATTAAAAACCCTAATTTAAATTCTATTCATCCTAGAGGCTAAAAAAAAAAAAAAAAAAAAAAAAAAAGAAAAAGGAAGTCTTTGGGGCAAAAGCGGTTTGATTTTNAAGGAAGCTCTTGGTGTCTAAGCAGCTTGAATTTCCAATGCTATTGTCAATGAACTGCACACTTGAGGACACTATCTCATGGCCAAAATGATTTCTAGTTGTTGCTACCCTGTAGTTTTTACATCATGCTCATCACTTGACAATCTAGAAATAGCAAAGATATCTCAGCAACTAAAATATCCCAGATCCCCAAGAGGTTAATGCTCCCAGTTAAAATTATCTCATGAGTAATTCTGAGGAAAGTTATTCAAGAAAATTACAATCTGATGTCAGTATCTGAAAAAAAAAGAGGCAAAACGATCATATTAGTCACTGGCTATGAGCAGTCACACACCTGAACTTTTTAAAACACAAGGCATTGCTAATGACTTTCTAAATGCATTCTTAACTTCTTGCCTGGTTTGGGAGACAGTTTTGAGCCAGACTCGAGTATCAAAGGAGAAACTGGCTCCAAAGTTTCAGTTCAATCTTGAAATACGAGCAAAGCCCACAGAATCTACTGCATCACCTCTAGCATCTGAGGTAGCTGAAAGCCCTTGCTTTGCTGCACCCAGGACATCCCACAAAAGACTGAAGCTCTGTGCCCTCAGGGCAGGTGAATTCCTGGATATGACATCAGGCCATTCGTGGAATACATTTTTCTGATGGTTTGGTTAAGTATCAACTGGAACCTGTTTCTGTTGCACAGTGTGATTTCTTGGGGATTGCTGTGTGCTGATGCATAGAAATTTTATTGTGGGAAGATCTAGACAGTCAGTCCTTGTCAAGTAATCTGCTGGCTGTTTATCCAGGCTGCAGACAACTGTCGTGGTGGATCATGGTGGAGAGATGAACACCAAAGTATCTTCATGCAGAAAGGGAAGATTAAATCATATGTTTGGGGCAGCAGGGGAAGAACGAAAAGTAAGCACCACCCCACAATTTTAATAGAAATAAAATCTAGATACAGGTTCAAGAGTAGGCAAATGTATTTTTACAGGAAAGTAAATCAGTTGACTACATTTGATGTTTATTATTGCAAATAATTAATTAATCATAATAGTTGGGGTCCCTTGAAAAAAGTATGTGGAGACCTGGGAGCTGCTCCCACAGGCGAGCAGACTGAATCTGTCATGTGTGCTATGGCCCCTTAACTTTAGGAAAGGGTAATTTCCATCTGACTTATCTGGCTTTCTGCACATCAGTGAAGATTTTAAAAATTTCCTAAGCTTAAACATTCAAGTGTTTCTAATCTTTCATGGTACTCCTGAACCACCACATCAGAAGACTCTTAGCCAGCTTGGCCTGCAGGCTGTGTGCTTTTCCCTGCGTCCCAGTACTGCACCTCGGTGATGTGAGCTCATGGGAGCTGAGATGCAAGACTGACAGATTCTCTTTATTGAGTCTCCCAGTAAGCCAACCACTGTAAATCACCTCTGATAGTAGCTCTCCTTGCTCTAGGGCCCTCCCTGTACTTACTCCTTCTCACGCCCCAAGCAACAGGTCAGCTTATGACAGTCCTTAATGCCTATCACTTTCCTCCCAAAGGAGAAGCAGAGGGACCCAGATGTAGACAGATTCAGGCTTTGGCTTAGACTTGCCTTTTTGACCAGGCTGTGTTGCTGTATACAGAGGCCATTTTGCAAAAGGTGGGGTTTTTTGGTTTTGATTCCTCCTTGTGCCCCAGGAATATATCAGAAAATGCCTGTGATGGGAGGACTCTGGGGTTCTGGAATGATAATTTGCATGAATCCATTGTTTCTGGAAGCATACTTCTTTTAAATATTAATACTATTCAGCAGCATAGTAACTGGAGAGCAAAAGGGCAAAGAAACCTCACAAAAACATGTTTTTCTATGTTCAGGGCCATGTTCTCCTGTAGGATTTGTTGCTATAAATTTTTAGGCCACAAAACAGACTTTATTTTGCAAGGAAGGCTGCAAGTTACCAAGAGAGTTAATTGGTTTACACTGTTTTAATAAGATCTCCTGGGAAACAGATTTAGTAGTGGAGAGCCAGTATCACATAATAAAATAGGGTTTATAGAGGATATTACAATGTAAGATACAGCGTGTCTAACTGGAAAGTATTTGCTGAACTTTCAGAGAACAATGTCTAAATCTATTATGTTGGAAACCTGGAAATGAGGCTGTATGGCCACAGTAGTTAAAATATAAACGAGCTGGTGATTTAGGTGGAAATGGTCTGCCACGAGGGAGCCAAGCATTTTATTGTGGGAAGGTCACACAGAGACCTTCCTTTAGAGAGGGAAATAAAAGGATCCGATGTACAGTTTGCTACAAGCACTTGTCAAACCAGCCTCTCTCCCCTTTTCCCTTGCCAACCACATGCTTTTCCTGCAGGGAAGGCATAAGGTAAGTAATGTCACAGGGAATTTACAGACCTGAATTTGGACACCATGGTGTGGGGTCTGTGATCAAAGTGAAAACAGCAGAGCTTACCACATTTTTTGCTCGTAGGCTGTGAGGTCGAAATCCTTGGAGTCAGACCAAGTTACTGCCGTGAGTACTTCAGCGTCCCAACAGACAAAAACTTTGCAGATGCCATCAGCGATGCCCTCGAGTCTCTGTGGTACGTCACGAGATTTTTGCAGTGTGGGGTTTCCTCTCTCTAGGACAAGTATTTGGATTTACTGTCAGGGAGATTTTCAGGATGGGCTTCCAGGTAGGAAGATGGGGGCCAAAACTGCTTTATAGTACCATCATAGAAACAACACCGTAGCAGAAATAGGCCCTTACGTTGAGAGTGGAGGGAAATATGTGCTCCTCTGTTTCTGTGTAGGCTGCAACAAAGAGCAGACATCCTGACTTACTACTTTTAGTTTACTGTTTCAAACAACTTCAGAACGAGCCTGTGCATGTCTGTTCACTGACCTGCAAGAAAAGGCTTTGAAATGCTCGGATTTAGAGAGGGAATTGAGAAATTCTGAAATTCAGCTCCAGTCACTTGTTTATGAGACTGATACTTTGGCTTTTTCTTCAGTTTAGAACATCTCATCTCAAGCAAAATATTTTTAGTGAGGGCATTCATTTTGTGCAAATATGACGCTAGAATAGAGTAGAATAGAAGAGTTCAGTTGGAAGGGACCTAGAACAACCATATAGTCCAACTGATGGGAATATATCTCTCAGACACCTGCTAGGAAAAATGTGTGCTCCATACCCAGATTTCAAGTTCCACCATCTCTCATCCAAACATTTACAAGAGACAATTCCACACCAGCTGTAAAATCAGGCAAGATTGCACCAGCACATGCAGAGCCAATGCCTTACCTTGGCTATATCTAAGCTTGTTCTTTTAAAACCTTGTTGGTTCCATGATTAATCCAATCCTAGGAAACCCTTCTACTTTAATACTCGCAACTCCACAGCTATTTGAATCTGAAAAGTTTTCAGATTCAGTATTCAGATGCTGAATGTTGGTTGTTCTTGAAATAAAGGCTCCGAAATGATGAGAGCACTGCTGGAGATGTTGCTCCCAGTTGCACACTGGGTCCTGCTGCACAGATGCTCACAAATCAGTGTTGTTTGTAACATGGGCTTAGACAAAAGGCGTCTGAGACCATGTGAGAGGTTTTATCCTGAAATTATTTAGCTTAAGGAAAGTTACCTGCATGTCACATGAGGAAGTTATATGTGACATAGGAGGCTTTTAATTCAGTGAATAAAAAAAGAAATAGAAGATGTAATGCAGACATCACCTCTGACTTCTGGGGGAAACCCAGATTTACTGCAGAAAGCTTTATGGTCTGGTATAATTCTGGGATGGGTCAAGATATACCTGAAGCTTCCTGCCTGGTTTCTGTGAAGCCCAGTGTAAAAAGCTGCTCAGTGCTGGTTTTCAGCTCTGTAAGTGTGAATGTGGTTAAAAGTGAGGCATAAACTGTTTAGAGTTCCAGCTCTTCAAGCTGTTATTTTGGGTAGCTGGAGAGTTTTGATAGCTAATTCATTCCAAGCCATAACCTGCTGTTGTCTGTGGTGGAAAAGGAAAGGAACACAACAGTGCTGGTGGAATAACTTGCAAGAGGTGAAAGCTGATGATTTCAAGAAAAGTGCAAATCCCTGCCACCAAGATGTCTGCCATAAATAACAGCTACTGTCTTCCAAAGTGCCCAAAACCTACAGATCATCCCAGGGCTGCAGGAGGTCCTGTCTCTGGTGTCTGTTTACACACCATCCCTGGTGAATTTCTTCCCGAGATCTTTTTCTTTAAACTAAGTGTCCTGTCTCCAACAAGGCAGGAAAGAGGAAAAAAGAATGACTTTAGATACAATTAATAATCAGGTTTGGGTGTAAATATTGCAGGGACTTAAAGTAAGAAGGGAGGGTAGAGAATGAACAGTTTAAAGATCTGTTAGGTTTTCCTTATTCTTTCTCTTATTCATTTTGTTTGTTTACTTCTTTAAGATTTAGAAGAAAAAGTTCCATGCTGCTGGGCCAGCCCATAAGAAGTAAAGCCTCTGAAATGCTTTTACTGTAGGCATACTCATTTAGCAGGATTTAGCATCTCTGAGTGGAAGAGTGTTGAGCTTTTCATCTATATCTTTTGCAAGTGTTTTTGACTTTTGAAGCTGCTCAAAGGCTGGCAAATACAGTGTGTGTCCTTTCCACACCCCAGATAATTGGAAAAGCCCATTAGGCTGAGACTGTCCTTAGCTATATGGGAGAAAACAGCCTGTGGCAGGGGCAGTCCATTGCCTGGAGCAGTGCCTTGCTCAGTTGCCCTAATGGCAGGTATTAGTAGTTAAAGAACTGCACTTAGGCTCCCACCATTAGCAAACCTTGCAGGGACTGCAGGGTAGAGAGAGCAAACCCTTTATTTTGGCACGGTGGCCTAGGGTCTGAGCAAAGGAACGCCCTTCCACTGAAGTAGAACGTTTCATCAGTGCAAGGACAGAAGTACCAAACTCATCAGGGAGCCACTGAGCTTCTCTTGGAAAAGGAAATTATCCTTCAGGAATATTCTCCAGTCTCTTCAAACAGGTGCTTCAAGACCACTATTTAGACCAAGAAAATTCAAAACAAAGTCAAGCATCTGTTTTTGGCAAGTGAAACTAAAACCTCCCTTGTATCTTTTCCACAGCTGTAACTTGAGGGCTGTTCCAATCTACCTACCTTCCTGGACAGGTGTCATGAAGTCTGCATCATACTTGCAAAGTGTGCTGGTAGAACATAAAACACTTTTTGGTATTGCCATCAATGCTGTCCAACTTTCTTCAGCAATATTCTCTTAATCTTTTATTTAGAAAGTTACTGGTGATGGAAGAAGACAGGACTAACACACAGAAAGACAGAATAATTCTCTCATGCAAGCCATTATAAGGGTTTTCTTAGAAAACCCTTTTTTCCATAGAAAAACAGGCAAAAATGGAAACAAACTCCAGAGGTGCTACACCAAATCCTACAAACTCCTAAGCATGCTGCATTACTGGAGCTTGTCCCACTGAAGTCATTAAATATTCTTCCTTACAGCACTGAGCCCTCCCTGAGAAATCTCACCACAGCCTAAATGAGATTGCTTGTTTTATGCAATAAATCTCTTTCTTAGCTTACATCTTGATTGAAATTATAATTTACTTACATAAATTAGTTTAAGTAGCTCATAACACAGGCACTGCAGCAGAAAGCAACTATTTCAGTAAGTTCAATGACTGTGTATGCAATAGAGAAATTACAGGGTTAAATTTTAGAAAATAATTTATGCCTAATATAGATGGAAAGTAATACTTAATATGAAATTGGGGAGAGGGGAGGGCTGCTTCATTTAAATTATTTTAAAATCATGAAGAATGAGGAACAACACTGTTCTGCAGGGCCAGCAGTGGAAAGAATCCCACCACAGCAGATACCTTCAGCTTCTCACAGGACTGTTCCTCTGAGGCCTTCTGGAAACTGAGAAATGCAAATGACAGACCCTAATTCAGGCCCTCACCTCTGATTTTGCCTTTTCTGTCCCACTCATTGCACCAGATTACCCAGCTGTCTGTAATCAGAGACACTGGACCTGTCAGGACATAACAAGACTTTTTGCAGGGATCTTGATATGGATGAGCACATGTAATATATATGGCATACTCTGCCATATATTAAGTACAGCACAGAAAGACTGGGTTTGAACTTCATGAGCATAGGCTTGTGATTTTATCCACACAACTTCTCTCAGGCTGATTTACAGTGAACAGTAAAGTGGTCATGAAAATTAAATTAAGTGCTGATGTGACCACTATCCCCACTAATTAGGCTGAGAGCAATCAATGCAGAAAAGTGTGATTAGCTAAACTTGGCAATTCTGAGATTACCTTAGTTTCCCTTGCTCATATTCCTGAATAAAACCCCCTTAATCTCATCCCAGTTCACACTGCATGGTATTTTGTAAGGAAGAGCACATCCTCAGTTGACCTCTGTGGTTTGGAAGACCTCACACAGGAGAAAGCCAGAAGTGCCAAAATTTAATTAAAGCACTTTTGACTGGTAATTCCCATAATCCTTTCAATAGGGGCATTCAGAACAGAAACCAGAATTTCTTTGTTATTAAAGGGAAAGATGCCTTCCTAATTCAAAGAGGTTAGTAAAGGACCATCAGGCCCGCCTATGCTTGCATATGGCAGCTTCCACCTGCTGCCTGTGATGGGAGTCTCAGGCAAACTCAGGAGACTCTGGGTGTGAATAATGAGCCCAGCAGTGCAATAGGTGGTAGGAGAGCACAGGCTGCCAGTAGAAAATGGGGATTGTGGCTCTAAATGCCGGTGAAGATAAAAATGCCAGGAGATGTCCATATGTGTCAGCCTTTCACCCCTTCCCTCTCTCCCACACCCAGCAACAACAGCGCCGAGATGGCCGCAGTGTACTACGAGCGCATTGATGTGGAAGGCCACCACTACGGCCCTTCATCCCAGCAGCGGAAGAACGCTTTGAAGGAGGTGGACAAAGCCTTGAGCAATATGATCTCACTCATCAAGGTGAGTGGCATCCAAAAACCCAGCTCCTGGGTGCCTTTGGAAAAGGCTTCTAAAACTGGTCTTTTTGGCACTGCCAAGAGCCTATTTAACACCTGTAACTGAATGCAGTGGCTGTAATCTTTTATTTCGCAAGAAACAGGCTACTGAGCTCACATGGAAGTGAAGGTACCATTACCTTGATTATTATTTTCATTGATGGCATAGTAGGGTAGCCTGCAGGCCTACAGCAGCCCCAGGAAGCAGCAAACCAATATATGTGTTGCTCTGTTTATGACTTGTGTTGCCAGCTGAACTTTATTGTAGGCAAAGGAATCAAAACTGTTTCCTAAAGTTTGTGGAATCAGACAATTAAGTTTTACAGTGGGTTTTATGACAGTATTCAGAACTCTGTACTTTAAACTTTGTTTAAAAAAAACCCCCATTATCTGAATGATTTTGCAGTGAGAAAATCTTTTGGGTAAATGGCAATTCTGTGAATATTTCTGACAATGATAAATGCATGTTGGAGTTTTTTATGTGTTTCAGTGAAGAGAGGAACATGTATCTTCAATATCACTAAATATTAAAAGCTCTAATGCTAAGTGCTTGTGTTTGGGAGGGGAAGGAGAGAAACACCTCTTCCACAAGTGGTATCATGGCAAAATTGCTGAGTGGACTTATTTTGGGAAAACACTGGTGCTAACCTCTTGGACTCTTCCAGAGCAGCAAGTAAAAGTGGGTGTCCACCAATATGGGTGGTGGCACAGCACATTGCAGGACATTTCTGGACGTGATCCTTCTTGCCAACTTCCACAGAATCAATGGAGGTCAAATGCTGATTTAAATTTTCCAGCAGGCACACACAGTGCAAAGCTCTCACCTGGCCCTAAAAGCTGTCATCCACTTGCTTCACAGAGCAAAGGCCTTCAGAATGATATCAACGTCCTCCTCTTCTCCGATCATGGGATGACAGATATCTCTTGGGCAGATAAAGTGATTGAGCTGAAAAACTACATCAATATGAGTTACATCATACAGATGAAGGACCGAGGTCCTGTTGTGAGCCTCTGGCCAACTCCAGAGAAGCATGCAGAGGTGAGTACAGCCTAGTTGTATCTCTTAGATTTGTGTTTTCTCCGTTTTTAGGCTAATTGTGTCTGCTGTTCTCTCATAACATCCAAATACTGCTCTCAGAGATGAGTGAAAGAATCAGCTCTTTTCAGGAGTCAGACTTGGATCCTGTGGCACCCTTGTGATGCTGGTTTCCAAAGGAAAATCACACCAGGCAAATCAAAAAGCACGAACTTTCCCTGTTATTTGACAAAGACACATGCTCTTAAACCCCACCACTATTAGCTTCTGATAAATAGCTGAAAGATTTTAGCTCAAAATGCACTTTTAGGATTTTATCTGTATTAGTCAATTTATTGACACTCTAGCTGGGATTTTCAAATGATCTGGAGCAGGTTCAGCATTCATATTCCAGTAAACTCCCAGAGAGGAATCAACTCCATTAGACCAGAATTGCAAAATGTCTTTTTTTACAATATTTTCCTTTGAGGAATTTTTGATGAAGCAGGTTGGATTGAGTCAACCATAAAAGCTCAATGCTAGAACTGCAGGATTTTGAGGATAAATTAAAACAAAAAAGAAAAATTTGAAAATCACTTGAAAAGAATGAAAATTTAGTATCTCTGACTAATGGACTAGTACACTATAGTCTAACCAGCAACCAGTGCATGAGAAGTCATTATTGCTCTCCTCAGAATATAGATGAGTGGATGTACAAAATGGACAAGCCATTCCCCAGGCAAATCATTTTGGTTTCTACATTATATTTTCTCCAGTTACATTATATCGTAGCCCGTGCAATTTTTTTAAAGAGAATATTTGCTGATTTTGCACCCAAACAGTGTCCTTAGGAACTGTGTGTCTGTGATATTGCGAACATTTCAAATTAGTGCCCGAACTGAAAGTTGCTTTAGAGGCATGCACGAGCAATCCACTCGCAAGTGCATCACAGGGGATCACAGCATTGATATGCTTAACTCAGGGCTCCCTGGTTTTGTAGGCCAGACCAGGGCAAGTTGCAACTTCACATAGTCATGGGGTTTCATCTGACAAAGCTCTTCAGCACATGCTTCTCTCTCATTAAACAGTCTAATATTCCTAAGGAGAATAAAGTACAATGCCTTGTACTGCTGGCAGATGGTTTTGTTCCATTCCTTCATTACTTTTTAGGACTTTTTGCTGAAGGGCTAGCTTTTGAAGCAAAATGAAGTTGAGGTTCAATTTCCAAATAGCTAGATTCTCTATTTCTAATTAATTTTAAAGAGCTATGTTTATGAGTTGGAGTGTATCATAACATAATGGTTCTCACCTCTAAGAATTACCCCATTTCAAAGCACCAGAACTACTGGTGACCACTCTCTAGCTCGGGTCATGGTGGGAGGAGCTGTGCCATCACACTCTGGTGCTATCCTTATGGTCACTGCACATCAGTGCACATATCTCATACATATATACATGCAAGGGTGGCTTAGCTGAAAGGCTAGTGAAGAACCTTTCATTCTTTGAAGAACTGAGCAATTTATTCCTGAAGATTATTTATATTTAACTTGTGAAAGAACAATATAGAGTCTGAGGACTCCAATAGCTGATTTCTTTATGGCATATGAACATCTTTTTCAGGCATTTAAAATATATTTTCTGAATAATTTGGGGTGTAATGACATTTGTGTGATTATATTACAGACAGTATGATTACTATTAATAAACTATTTGCGTAGCATTGTGGAGACTCAAAGCTACAGGCTTTGTGCAGACTCAAAGCTTCAGGCTTTGGCTAATGAATCTCACATCAGATAACTAAGGAAGCAGATAGCTGAACACTATCAATCCCTTGACAGTGATTGACTGGATAAGTGCAAGGAACACAGGTGAGGTGACATTTAATTCTCCATTCAAGAGCACAAAGAGGAAATGAGTGGCAGGTGCTAAAGACAATAATATCACTTTTTCACATCTGTACACAGTCCACATGGTGCCTTTGAGTGTCTCTCACCACTTCACTTACTGCCTCCTGTGAAGGTGTCGTTTCTCCTGGTCTGTTTCTGCAGGCTGGTACACTCATATGTATGCATTATAAATACATATAATACATGAATTCACACATTCCTGTGTGTTTATGATCTGAGTTTTCAGAATCTCCTAAACCACATAGGCAGGCTTTGTTCAGCCACAATCTCTGGACAGGCAAAGTCCCAGTCTGAATGATTATTCATTACAAGGGATTAGCCATTTTTCAAATTCAGGTGTTTCCAGGTATCTATGGGTGTATTTATCATCTTTACAGCCATATGATGTCCTAACATTTTTTTGCTTTGCAGATATATCACAAATTGAAAGCTGTGGAACACATGGATGTTTATAACACACCGGATATTCCAAACAGGTTTTTCTACAAAAAAGGAAAATTTGTGTCTCCACTAACTCTCGTGGCTGAAGAAGGATGGTTCATAGTAGAGGTAAAGTATAGAAGCAAAATACTTACGCAGGAGTGTGAAAAGGTGCAATATATTGCTGATCACTGAGTTAAAGTCCATGGGCTAACTACAAAACTAATGTCAAATTCTGCTGTGTACTAAAAAGAATTTAAAGATACTGCAACTATCCTGAAGGCAGACAGTTAAATAGTCAGGATGACCCTTTTTTCTTTGTTGTCATAAAGCAGGAGTAGTTCTTGTATTTCACATTCCAGTTTTGTTGCCTTACTCTTCTTCCCCCTGCCATCTACCTTCATTTCAGGCACAAAAAGAGTGTTTCCATTTCAAGTCCTTACTATCTCTCCATTCAGCAGTACCTCGTGGCAACTTTTCTTTCTGCCTGGCTTTCCACCCACCAGACTGTCCTAAAAATGCCCCATTTCTCCCAAGTCCTCCAGTCTCAAAGGGTCAGATTGGGGGTTTACTCCTCAGAGATGGCCAGTGCACACACTGAAAATCTGGGAACTTGTTAAGCAGAGAACCCACACATGAAGAGATGTTTCATACTAACTTACTTTCTTACTATAAATTGTTGTGTTACTTTGTGCTTGTGTCACTACCAGGCACCTCCACATTACAGATACTAATTGCAGCTCAGCACGTCTCAGAGGGTGAGGCAACTGCCTATCTTCTTAGGAGGTAAACTGAGGAGTGGTATTAAGTGCTGTCCTCAAGGCCATACATGAAGTCAGTAAGCTGGCAACAGAACCAAGGAGCCCTGGGTTTCTTTCATGTCCCAGCATAGTCAGTATGCATCATTGCCTAAAATTATTGTAACTCAGTCAGCTTCTTTCATGACCTTCAGAGCTACTGCTCACCAAGCTTTGCTCAGGACAGTCCACAGTACCACATTTCTCACTAGCCAATGTGAATTTAGTGTAATAGTTTCTGCAGCTGAATAAAAATGCACCTCTAAAAAAAACTGATGGTTTTTCAGCACAGATGGGTGAGTACCGCACTTCTGATTTAAAAAAAAAAAAAAAGTTTAAAAAGCCAGAGTTTAGATTTAGACAGGTAAAGTAGGAATCTGAAATATTTTTTCCAAAATTATTTTTAAAAATTACAGCTAAACTCTTTTGTACAAAAGTTCGAAACAGAACGTTTTTACATATTCTCTAGAAAATAAAAAAGCTCTTAAAAAAATCATTGAAACTCTGACAAACCTTAATAACAGTGCAGCAAACACTGCTGCTATGATAATTATTTCTGTCTCTCTGCCCATTCCTTCCCATTGTTTCTGATTTTCAAGAATGTCCTCTCATTATTGCTGTCAGATTTTCCTTCTCTTTGGTACATTTTCATTATCTGTGAATGGGATATGAAAATGAAAGTTTCCTGTCATATTTTTAAAAAAATAATTGAGCCTTCTATTATACTTCCTGCCCAAACTACTGAAGAGAGGATGTGAAGCTCTTCCCCATCATGATCCCAGGGTTTTTTAATTCTCTGTTGGCTAGTGGATAGCTAAAAGCTGTTTGAAAAGGGGGATTTTGTTGTTGATGGTTTTTGAAAGAGACAAAGAGGGTGTGTCTGAAAAGTTGTTTTCCTCATCAAGGAGCAAAGGAACTAAAGCCCATCTACATTTTGGTTAAAGCAGGATGATGAGGGGTTTCACTCTGTATCAAAGCTGATCTGCTCATATTACCTTGTTCCCTTCACACGAGTGTGTGATCCCCATCCTTTGAGCGGAAGATCCTCCAGCTGCTCTCCCATGTGCAGCAATGCTGCTGGCTCTCAGGGCTGCATCCCAGGGTACTTTCCCAACATTTAGAGATCAGTTGCAGTACATTTTCTAAGCATGCACATGCAGGGAAAAGTCCATTGCCCACAGTCCCAGATACGCCTGTTTCATCTTTGAGGAGGACTGCTAGCCCAGGCTTAGCCTGAGTATGAAAAACTACACCTTGTCCGAGTCCTCCATCCCATTTGGACTTGTCAAGCAGGCACATCAGCATGCTGCCAATTCCCTGGCTCCAAAGAAGCCCCAGGAGTTTGTGGGGTTTGCTGTAAGGCAGAGCCTGATGCTCCAGAAAGGCAGTGCTGGGATGCTTGCACAGTCCTGTCCCTACAGCTACTGCTGTTAGTGAGTCCATTTCATGAGCTCTCCCTTCAGCTGCAGTTATGAAAGTCAGTAGTTTGTTTTCTGACTCAGCTGGCACCAGGAATTATGGAAATGACTGTGCCTTTGATGGCACATTCTGTTGGGAGTTGGTGTCTCCTGGTGTCTGGGTGGGTTATGAAAATCACACACCTCCTCCTGCATTTGGTATTTCTGGGGAAGCAGCTGTGTCCAGGACATCTGACAGGACCATGTGCAGGTATGGCAATGTCGTGATGCCGCCAAGGAACCACCACAAATTTAATGTGACTTCACTTGTCTGAAGCTGGTGCTGGCAAATGCTGTGCAGGTTGCCTGATGGTGAGCAGCACACTCAGTCCCAGGAATTGCAGGAACTACAGCATAAGGAGGTGATATGCTAGGAAGAGGAGAAGGAGTCTGTTTTCTCCTTGGCTTGCTCTGAGCACTGTCAGGGAAATAGAAGGGGACAAGAAAAGAAATTTGTTAGCTAAAATAGTTTAATTTAACCTGAAACAGACTACCCAGAGAAACTGTGGAGTCGCTCTCACTGGAGATGTTCAAGAACTGTCTGGATGCAGTCCTGGGCAATGTGATCTAGGACAACCCTGCTTGAGAAGGGAGATTGGACCAGATGATCCCCTGTGATCTCTTCCAATCTAACCCATTCTGTAGTATTCTGGAATCATCTGGTACATCTGATGAGTATTACATATGAAGAAACAGGGGCTTCCCTTAGGAAATAGTTGGAAGAGCTACACCTCTTAGTCATCACTACTGCTGTCCTCAGTGCAGTCAATTTTCTTTCTTAAGGAAGAAGACAAAAATCAGACAAAATAAATGTTTCTAAAAGGAAAGGGATCTTCAGGTAATCTACTTCACCATCTGCAGGAGTTGTGGCACCACTTGCCCAAGGTGGGAATGTGGGAGACTCCTTTGGGGCATCTTCTGTTCTTCTGTGCCCAAGTGTGAAGCCCAGACCCGGACACTCTAAAGAACTGTGTAGCACTTTCTCTGTAATTATCAGAGAAATTATTGTTGGGGTCTGATGAACTACCAGTTGATGTTCTTTGTTTAAGTGAAATTCCTGCAATAGTTTTGGGGTAATCTGCAGCGCCACATCGGCTGCTATCCCTAAGGAGCATGGGACAGGAGAAACTCATGGACAGGTTGGTCCAGCATTTTGATCAGTCCCTAGGGGCTGCTGCTCTGACAGATATGGCACTGTTGTAGGTAAGAGCTGGTAATACAAAGCAGGAGAAAGTAAGAAAGGAATTTAAAAGAACATCTTAAGTGCAATAAGGGCAAGGAAGAATAAGACTTATAATGACCAATTAATAAAGTGTAGATCCACTGAGCAAAGAAATAAAACAGAATCTAGGCTGCAGAGAGTGGGACTGTCTTAGGTCAGAGCCAGTGTTCCTTGGAGCAAACCTCGTGCTTTAATTCCAAAACAAATAGGGAGAAGAAATAATAATTAGAAAATATCTAGTAGGGGTGATATTTGTATTGTTAGGCTGACTAGTCAAATGGAGCAAAAATTACTTCTTTTTCTAAGGTGTCAATGGCATGCGGGGCAGAACAACACACCAGCAAACCCACGGAAGTGCACGGCACTGGGTGGGAGAGCAGTACTGCTGGCAGGCACAGGGAGAGGAACAGCACCTTGCTTACATGTGTCACATGCGACTGTGGTACTTTGTGCTTGTGGCAGAAATTTACATGAGTTGTCCTCCCCTCTCAGCTGGGAGGTGGTTACTCACTGACACAGCAAAGCCGGGAAAGCTCACCTCCTGTGGGTGAGCTCCTGTGCAGGTAACAGCACAGTGTGGGGGCCTGATGGGGTGGTACAGCACATGGAGACACAGCATGGCACCCCACAGCCCCCCAGCACAGCCCAGCAGGCAGGCACTAACCACACTCTGCTTCTGTTACCCAGAGCAGGGACAAGCTACCCTACTGGGAGAATGGGACAGGGAAGAAGGAGGCCTGGCAGAATGGCTGGCATGGCTATGACAACGAGCTCATGGACATGAGAGGCTTCTTCCTCGCATATGGACCAGGTACAGTGCCACCATCCCTGGTGTTCCATTTCCCCTGCAGCCCCATGGTCCTCGTCTCTGCATCCCTGCAGCCCCTGGCACATCAGGACCCTGATGCAGCACTCTGCGACATCCAAAATTTACAAATAGATGGCAGGATTTCCTCACTGTGGAAGGTTTGTTGTGCTGCATCTATTTCATTGCTGAAGAAACAGGGCAGAGAGATGTGAAGGGATTTAGTCAGCTTCTCTCTGATGTCTTAGTGCAGTTACTATCTCTTTGCCCTGTTTTCCTAAATTTTGGCCTAAACTTTTAATTCTATTTGAAACACATGAATCCTGCTTTTGTTGGGCGATTCAGACTTGCTACTGCAGGGCGCTTTCTTTGGAAAGGTTGCAGCATACCTCACCCACCTGTCTGATGGGCAGACACAAAACTCCTGGTTTCCATTTCATCAGGCCCTTTAAACAGGGTAGAGCACTAGGCTGCAACTGCAGACAGGAGTGAAAGCAGAATGTGCAACACAATTATGTCAGGCTATTAAATCTACCAAGCACACACAGTAAAGTAGCTCCTGTACTTAAAAATTCAGGGCTTTTTTTTTATTTTTTAGAATAAAATTGGTCTAGAAGTAAAAAAAAAAAAAAGAATAAAATTATTTAAAATGTTTTTGCTGGGCTATGTTGTAAATTGTATAGCATTCCAGCCACATCCCAGCCTGGCAGGTTATCCCAGGAAGGCAAAGGAGCCCCTGCCCTACAGCACCCCACATTCCAGGGGCTGAGCCCCAGGTTGCATGATGCCAACTCCTCTCTTTTGCCTGCAGATTTCCGATCCAACTACCGAGCGCCTCCCATCAGATCCGTGGATGTTTACAACATCATGTGCAGCCTGGCAGGAATACAGCCACTGCCCAACAATGGCTCCTGGTCCAGGGTGGAGTGCATGCTCCGAAACACAGCCCCCTTGGCACCACTCCCCCCGTGCAGCAGCTGTGTCCTGGCACTAGCTCTGCTCTCCCTCTTCACCAGGCAGATCTCCTTACTGTGATCCCTGAACAATGTCAGTCAGTGTCAC
Organism: Rhipidura dahli; assembly: GCA_013399225.1. Lineage (NCBI taxonomy): Eukaryota > Metazoa > Chordata > Aves > Passeriformes > Rhipiduridae > Rhipidura > Rhipidura dahli. The sequence goes on from VXAC01007672.1 coordinate 773,907, forward strand.
CAGCAACTCCATCCTTCTCTGTTTGTTTTTTTTAAAGTTCTTCATTTGAATAATAGCTTCATTAATAGGGTGCTGTCCCCCACTCCTCCACTGTGCTCGACCAGGCATGAATCTGACCCATCCTGCATTTACAATGGTTTTAACATGAAGCCAGGTTTTGTGCTGCTCCAAACACAGCCAGGGACAATGGTGTTGCTCACTTAGATTTACAGCACTGGCAAGGAGAGCAGAGTTGGCTGGCTATCCACAAAGTTTTCTCGTGGGTGAACATGGGGATCCCTGAGCATCAAGCACATCCCACCCCAGCATCCTTCACTGAGGAGCTCACCCTGGCTCCCCCTACTGAGAAGCTCAGGAGTGGAGACTGACCTCTTTGCATTTAGCTGGGTTCATCCTGATTCACCCTTTCATCTCCAGCTCCATCAGCAGCAGAGCCCCATCTTCTCCTTACAGTGCCAGCCAAGCCCTGTCTATACTGACCCAGTCTTCAAAGAGCCAAGAGCTTTGCTGAGTGACCATAATGCCAAGAGAGGTGGGTCAGCAGGACAGCAGTGAGAGCATCCTACTTCTCTCAGCCTTTCCTTCTTCATTTTCACCAACATGAGTACAGGCTCTGCCCATTTTGAGGGTCAGGTTTTCCTCATGGACCACAGCAGTGCGAGGGCTGGGAAAGGGGAGAGTGGCAGAAATACTCCACTTCAAAGCCAATGGGAAAATGAATAGACATCTGGACACACAAGGGTTGGGAAAACAGAGGATGAGAAAGACTGGCATTTAACACCCTCTCTATGCTTTTCCTGGTGAAGTCAATATCATCTGCTGATGTTTTGATATTTTATACCCAATTGTATTTCTGGAGGTTTTTCAACACTTAATGCTCTTCTACCAGCTCTTGCTCTCTATACCTCTGGCTGGTGACAAGCACATTTCCCTTTATTCTGTAGCAGGGAGAGAGGTCTACACTGATCCATGTCCCACCCTCCCAGCCAATCCTAGTGATCATTTCCACCATGGGCTATCAAGCACAAGCAAAGCTGTAACAGCAAAATTAAATTTAACAGCAGGAGAGAGTAGAGCTGTTGGGCAGAGGTGCCTTCTGGAGTGCACAGTGCTCTATCTGATATACCTCTGAACCAGGAGCTTTCAGCAACAAACTGCCTTTGGAAGGACTGAGGTCCCTCCCCATGTAAAACAAAGCTCTAGGACTTACTACTCTTCTGGATCCAGAGTCAAGCATGATCCGGGTATGTGTGGAACAGTACATTTAAGGGTGAATGATTACACTGTGGGGAAAAAAAAGAAACCAAACACCGAATTAAACTTGACAAAAGACTTCTGTAATAGCTGTAAAGATTTATGTAATGTGTTTTTAAAACTCAAGTGAACCATCAAATCAATTGGGAAAAAAATGGAAAAAATCAGTCTTTGTTATTAGACTGTTGAGTATAAAAGGCAATTTAGTGCTTTCGAAGCATTTGCAGTAGCTGTAAAACAAGCACCTATTGTTCAGAGTTCCCTGTTGCTCTTTAATGGACCAGGCTCAGTGAAATCACTGGAGCACATTTTTAAAACGAAACAAAACAAACAAAAAAAAAAACAAAAAAAAAAAAAAAACCAAAAAAACAAACAAACAAAATTTTAAAACCCCCAGCATACAAGATAACCAAATTACCAAGTTTTGTCTGAAAATCAACAGGATAGAAGCCATCAGTGCCTGCTAACCCTCCACAACCTGCCATTTTAAATCTTACCAGCAAGCAGAACCCAAGGTCTTCTTACAGAAGAGATGTTTCTAAAAGTATAAGGGTATATTCAGCTCCTCAGTTATAAAAACAGAAATTTAAAATAATGAATTGGGTCCCTTGAGTTGTTCCACGGATGGGCCATGACACATGAAACCAACACTGATCCTTGTGAGTACTTCATGTAACTCATTTTTGTCAGTGTCCACATGCAAATACTGAAGGTAAATCCAATTGCAGTATGATTTGCTTGACCTTAATGCAAGCATTGTGTGTATGGTAAAAGATACTTGGTCTGTAAAAGGAAAATTTGATGGCAGACCTTCAAGAAGCTCACTAGCTTTAGGAGAACTACAGCTCATTATTTTTTGAAAAGTGCATCTTTCTTCCTCAGAAATGTTGTACCTCTGAATCAGTTCATGTTCTCATTCAAAAATCAAGTGTCTTAACTCTCGCCTATTTTTCTGTATACTATGCAATGGAGGTGGGTGTATTTTAAAACCTATTTCTGAATGATGTTTTTATACAATGACTGATTGTGACTGAGTGAATAATTCTAAAAATGGTGTTAGAAAAAACACATCTTTGTAAATACTGTAAGATTTTTGAAGAAAAAAACAGCCTATAACCTTCCCTTCAACACTTTGCCTTTCTTGTCTAATTGCTGCATCGATGTGTGATAAGCAATGTTTGAAGCTTGTGCTGATTAATTATCAGAAAGACGAATGATAACATTGTTTAGAAATGGCAAAGTTGTCAGCATGTAAATTAAGGACATTAAATGCATCACACGAGGTGATGTAGCTTGTATATGCAGTCTTTTTTTCCAGATGTATTTCACTGTTTAACCTTCTGAACATCCACTCAGGGACATGTAATTCCCACTAGCCAATAGACACAACAAAACATTTTGCGCTTCTAAGAAGAGAGGTGAGCCCCGGATGCTCTCTGCAGACACATTTCTCTAAGCCCACTGTGTCACCATCACATCAGCTGCTTGCACAGAAATTAAGAGCATTGTCACTGGTATGAGGGTGCAGTAGGTTCAGGCTTTCCAGAGCCCCCCTTTTCCAGTGGGAGATGGTGCAAATGTCAACAAGACCTGGAAAACCAACGCTACAGGCCTGAAGGACAAGGGGCCCCTATTCCACTCTAAGCTCCACAAACCAACAATGTCCATGAAGAGACTAATTCAATAGAAATAAGTCTCCAAGCCTACTCAGTGGAATTTATCTTCTTTTCCTTATATTAACTGACCACACAGCAGGGAGTGGATGATGGAGGAGGGCCAGTGCAGGTATGCCAACGAGTCCTTTAATTCACAGCAGGACTGCCTTTGAACCAGCAGCAAAGCCGAGATCTGCTGGAGATGCTCCCTTCATGTTCCATGAACATGGGTCCTCAGAAAAGGAAAGTGCCAAGGGACTGCCTGCACAGGGATAAGTCTCAGCCAGCTCCCCAAAACAGTGCCAAAAATGGAAATTTCACAGCTAAATAAGCTGAGCTTTCTTAGCAATGACCTTGGTGGCCATGCAAATGGCATGGCTGGCCAAGGCTCAGTGGATGAGCCCTCCAGCATCTCTCAGGATGCAGCCTGCATTGCCTGCACAGACTGCAGCCTCGTGGAGACACTTTCCCATTGGCCCAGACACCAGCCTGCACCTTTCACAAGTACAGAGACTTCACAAATGAGGGGTGAATGAAAAGATACTGCGGTGCTGGTCATCTTCCTGGTCTCCAGGATCATCAAGTCCAACTCCTGGCCCTTCATAGGATCATCCCCAAGATGTGCCATACCATGTGCCCAAGAGTATTATCCAAATGCTTCTTAAACTGTGTCAGGCTTGGTGCTGTGGCATCTGTCAGATGTTAAACCTCAGGGGGAGGCACAGACCAAATGAGCTCTGGCCACTGGGAAGTAAAAGGCATTGGAAAAGCTCCATGTAGTATGGAGCTCCTCACCTTCTATTCCCTGTAAGGCTGTGGCAGAGAGGGCAGGATGCAGCAAATCCAACAGGAATTTTTAAAGAAAACATGGCCTAATGAAGAAGGTTTGAAACCCTACATTTTAGCATAAGAAGTCTTTAACGGCTTTCAAAAGACAACTTTCACATCCACAGAAAAACATTTTTTGTGTAAGCATTGAAACACATTGAAGTTAATGGAAGGTTCAAAAATAACATTTCAGAATTACAGTTGACTGGACTCAATAATTTTCAAGCTTCATAGAGATGGATTGTATGGATTATATGGACTGTATGGATTATTCTGATATTTATTGCTATGGACTTAAAAACCAGTATGACATTATCCCGAATCTGTATCAATTACACCAGTTCAGCTCTGCCAGCCCAATTTCATCAGGAAACCACTATGAGCTGCCAGGCAGCCTGCCCTGGTCTCTCCCTACCCCAGTCAGGCACCTGTCTGAGATGTGGGGAATGCCTTGCTGCAGCCACACCACTGCACAAAGGCTGCTGCCCTGGCTGGCATGACAGGGACCTGCCATTCCTGCAGATACACTCCAGGTGTATCTGAGCACGCCCACCGGCATCAGCCCTGGAATAGTGTGATGTGCTCCAATGGCTCGGAAGGCTGGGGCAGGGTGGGAACAGGGAGTGGCAGGGCAGGGGAAAGGCCCAACGGGCCCTGGAAATGGAAGTCACAGAATCACAGAATGGCTCAGGTTGGAAGGGACCACACTGGGTCATCTGTTCCAAGTTCCCTGCTCAGGCAGGGTCATCCTACAGTACATGGCACAGGATTGTGTCCAGTTGGTTCTTGAATAGCTCCAGTGAGGGAGACTCCACAGCCTCCCAGGACAGTCTGTTCCAGTGCTCAGTCTCTGCACAGTAAAGAAGTTCTTCCTCACATTCAGCTGGAACTTCCTGTGCATCGGTTTCTGCCCACTGTCTCTTGTCCTACTGCTCAGCACCATGAAGAAGAGCCTGGCTCCATCCTCTTGACACTCTCCCTTTGGATACTTACCGACATTCATGAGGTCCCTCAGCCATCTCTTCTCAAGGCTGAACAGCCTGTGCTCCCTCAGCCTTCCATCATGCGAGAGATATTCCAGTCCCTTGATCATCTCTGTCGCCCTCCGCTGGACCCGCTCCAGGAGCTCCATGTCTCCCTTGTCCTGAGGAGCCTAGAATGGGACACACATTTCCCCTCACGCTGCCTCTCTCCCTCGCTTGCCCATTTTCCCTGGGCACAGCCCCAAGGCGGAGGCGGCGAGGCCGCAGCCCCTCAGCGCCGGCGGGAGGAGCTCCGGGAGCCCGCCCCGGCCCGGCCGCGCCTCCCGCCCGCAAACCGCGCATTTGGGACAAAAACAACCCTTGTTTTTAGAGAGGAGACTAAGGATTGGGACTTTTCCTTCCTTCTGTCTCTCGTCGCAACTTTTCCTCTTCCTCCCCTTTATCGCTCCCTGTTACCCTTGGTGCGGTGGCCGATTCCCCCCACCCAAGCCCGCTGCCTCCGTGTGTCACTCTGGGCGAGCCTCCCGCCTGCTCCTGCCCCTGGTCACACAGGACGATGAGCGGGCACAGCAAGGCCTTCGTGTGTACCAGACCCGATATGATCCAATTGTCAGCTGGATGTACTCCCCACTCTCAGGACTGGGGCTGCACCTCGAGCTGCCTCTGATGTCATTAAAGCTTGATCCCAGTGGTGGGAAACAAAAAAAGCAGGAGGAGGAGGGGAGCAGGGGAGGTGGCACAGCTCTCTGCTACTTGTGTCCACTTGCAGCCTGGCTCGAGGCTGAACGCAGAATCCTTGGGTCAGATGTCTCAGCAGTGCCACACTGAGAACTCTGAGCTTTTGTCAGCGCAGGGGAACTCCGACTGAAACACTCACAGGTGGCAAAGAAGTGGTGAGGAGGGAGGGATATGAAGAGTGGGCTGAGATGGGGGAAATGCAGTGCCCACTTTGCACACCAGCACAGATCAGGGCTTAGCTGAGCTCTGGGGAGCCGATTTTGATCCCCGCCTTGGTTGCAGCAAATGAGAGGCTTTTTAATATCAGGATTGTCTCTGTCTTCAGGAGCAAGGGGCACCAGTGCATGCACAGATCTTCCTCTGCCCTTCATCAAGTGGTTGCAGGCAGCCAGCCCCAAAATGTCAGCATTCTCTGCTGGGACCATGTGGGTATTTCCCATGTGACCAATTTTCTGTGGCTGCCAGAGTGGGCACTGACAGCTCTTGAGCACCCTTCTGTTTTTCTCAAGAAATTAATAATACACTAAAACATTACTCATCACTCAGATATATTGTTTGGTCAATATTAATTAAGCCTCAAAATTGGCTGGAGACACTGTCATTGCTTCCTTGCCAGACAGAAAAAGGGAGGCTGAGGTGGCATCAGCTGTTGCAAAGGCTTTGGAACACAGGTCAGGTTTGCAGGGGATCATCCACAGTCTCTGCTGAACACCCAGCCAGCCTGCTGCTCTCACTGGCCTCCATGCAAAGGCTCCTGGCCACATAAATGTATATAACTGGGTCATGTGTCCATTAGAGGTAGTCTTAACCTTTCTTCAGTGGTCTGACATGCTGCTCATCCTCCATTGCTGAAACAACCAGTGCATTGGCATTCACTGTATCCCCTACTGCCCCTGCAGGATATGACCATAGCATGTGACTCAGGAGGAGCTTGCTTCTGATTTCTGAGAGGTGCCTCACACCCTCTACATGATACCGGGGCAGAAGGAGACTGACAAATGTAAAATTAATTTTTTGGAAGGGCTTATTTCCCTCCCAATGTATCCATCCATCCATCCATCCATCTGTAAAACGCACTCCCACTTGGATACTTTTTCCATGTACTCCATCCAGGTGGAGCTTTGGGGTGCAAGATTTTGTCTCCTTGCATGCCAGAGTAGGCAGCAGTGTGGGTTTTAGCTTACAGCTCATTGATTTTCCTTGAGAATCAAAGGGATGAGAGAGGGGTAAGCCCACTGACCACATCTCAACTGAGTAGATTCTGTTAGAGGGAGGGAAAGCACCCCTTGCCCATCCATGGAGAGACTCTCCAAGCACAAATATAACAAGGAAATAATTTTGGGCTTAAAAACTAAGATTTTAAAGCAGCCTTCAAATAGCAGCTGTGAAAGAGGAAAAAAAAAAAAGCTTAGTATCTTTTAAGGTGGAATTCAAGCAGTTTATGAGTTGGATGATATGAACTTGCACTGCTGCAGGGGCTGGGTGGGATTACCTGGAACATCCCCTCCTGCCTTAATCTCAATCGGTTCCTTACAAGAACACTTCTGACAAAGAAAAGTAACTATTTCCCCCCCTCTAAACAGAATAAACTTGTGAGGGCACTGAGCTTTCTTTGTGTTTCATACAAACTCTTTCATTAAGGACAAATGGGATGAACAAACCCAAGTCCTACGGACGAGATGATATTTAATATCCATAATGTGGGGAGCTTTCCAGCAGAAGACAGGCTCTGTTTTATGCAGAAATAGCTGAATGCAGCCTGTCAAGGCCTAGCAATTAATCACGCACTTGAAGAAATACAACACGCTCATAGAGGCTGAATTTTAAATGCTTGCTGCTCCAGTTTGGACAGTGACAAATTAAGGCCCCCACAAAAGCAGGTGTGGCTCTTGAAGAAGCCCTCTGAGGGCAATTAAAAATGGGAAACCAGCTGGTAACTGTGCAGATGTGACAGCTAGGGCAGCTCAGGAAATTAATACAAAGGAGGAGGATGGAGGAATAAATAGTGTAGGAGCTGAGGCAATAGAAACAGGAACTGCTCTTCACAGGGGGTTGCTCCATGGCAGGTGAGGTGCCTTATTGTGTGGGAGGGGCAAAGTGGTGACAGCCACATATCCCCATTGCCGTGGAGACCTGCCACAGACAGGCTCCAAATGAAGCCCTCACTGAAGGACCCCAAAAACCAGAGGAGCTGCTGCTCTGTGTGTCACACATCTTCCCCTGGTGCCCAGGGGACAGCTGCATTCAAGGATGTCTGAAGCAGATGGCCTGGGCACATCTGAAATTGCCTGTGGTACCCCGCGATGGAAAAAGCGAGGGATGAGCTCAAGGGTGGATTTTCCCAAATCAGCTTCAATGAGCTCCAATCCAATAGGTCATATCCAGCCAGGTTTCACATGCAGTGCTTCATTGTTCCTGGTCAGTTCATTGTCTCACGTGTTCACTGTTCTAAATCAGTCAAGAAAATGATAGTTTTTCCCATTGAAAATACAGAAAATAATTCAGATACATGACAGATTATGAGGAATTTTTAATTTTCTATTGGGGTTACCATTTAGGAAATGTGAGCAAAATGATAAATAGTGCCATGCAAAAAAAGCCCTATGAATCAGTACAAGCCAAAGCTCCTCATCCCATTTGGAAAAGGATGTCCCCATGATTGTCATCACAATTTCTCAGTGCTGTTCCTCACACATTTACTCCTACCCTGCCTCTCTTCACATACCCAGTGTGTGTGAGGCATCACTGGGACAGAATTTTGTAGAATTTACCCTCCACCAAAGTGCAGGCTGGGGGACTGTTCCCATCAGTCTGTTCTTCTGAAGTAATTTGTCAATAAAAATCTCTTTCCTGTTGGGAATTATGTGGACTACTTCTAGGAAAAAGCTGTCAGCACAGATCACTATAGATTACTTTTTTTTGTTTGTTGTTTTTCTTTCCCGTTGTCTATAGGAAAGGTGTACTCCTCTTAACATTAAGCTTTGGCATCCTTCCAGGAAGTTGAGCAAAACAGCATTTCATTTGAGACTGCTGATAAAAGGGCAGAATGGACATGATCTTTGCCAGTTTCAACCTCTTAATGAAAAGAGCTCTCTAGTGAAGAGCTGTCTGACCACTTGCCTGACTCTGTGAAGCTGAGTATTTAAGCCACTTCTCTGTTGTAAAAACCCCTTGTTTTTGTTGGCCCTATTTCTAGCATAGTGTTGAAGCATAGGAAAGTTTCTGTGTAAAAGGAGCTCTCTTTCTGTGTTCCCCTCCACCACTTGCTGCTTGTCACCAGTGTGGGTCATGACAGCCGGAATAGTGCCATCCAAGGCAGAATGCCAAATAATAGGGCAGGTGGGCAGCTTAACTATGAGAAAATACCATCCAGAGTTCCTCTGTACCTGGGCACAGGTAGTCATTGCAGCAGGGAGACCCTCTCTGGCCTAACAGCTTTCATATAACAAACGCACCCTAAGACTGAATAAATTATTTTATAACAAGCTCATCATCCATGGTCTCGGCCAGGGACAATGGCCCCAGCTGGCCAGGGACAAGCCTGGCCACAAAAAGCAGGATTTTTTTACCAAAAATTCTGCAAGGGTAGGAGAAAGGATGCAACCAGAGAGAGCCAGGAACACAGCCCGAGGCTGTAGTGAACACACTTAACAGCGGCCACAGGGTGGAGATGGTCTCTGCCAGTATTTTTCCTCTGTTTGAAGGGATGGGAACAGGCTAATTTGGAACCAGCAGTAAGTAAACAAAGAGAAAATATAAGATGAATCTTACAGAATGTTCTGAACCTGTTCTGCATCCCCCTTCCAGTGACAATCACAACTAAAAATGGAGAAGCTTTCAGGTGATGTTTAAAAGGTTTCATGTGCCAGCGTGGCAGACAGAGCAAACAGCAAAACTTCCGTGCCTCCAAGAAGGAACAAGAGGAGAAGAAATTGTTTGGTGTTCATTCAGCTCCCTGCTGTAATCTGTTGTGTCTGGCTGCTGCTGCCATGTGCAAACATCCTCGCATATGGAGCAGGTACAGTGCCACCATCCCTGGTGTTCCACTTCCCCTGCAGCCCCATGGTCCTTGTCTCTGCATGTATCACAGACCTTTTCCTGCTGGAGAGAGGCGATGGTTTTTTTGACATAAAGTAAGCTTGGAGGCACCCTGCAGCCCTTGCAAGGGAATGAACAGCAAGCTATTGCACGTATGCTAAGAATGGGGGAAAAAAAGGGAGAAGGTTTTATTCTAAGACAAATGTGGGTGCCTTGAGGGTGGCCAAAACTTGCAGGAGCAGAAACCTCCTGTGCACATGAGGAGTGGGGAAGCTGATGGGTTGAGACAAGCAATTACAACTTGTGTTTTAGGGGGCTGCCTGAGCAGAAATACCTCACCAGGACTACAACATGTGCCTAGTTCCTACCTAGTGGGTGAAGGGTGGCAAGTTGTTCTTCAGACCAGGAGTTAACCAGGAGTAAGGAGGGCTATTGGACTTGGGCAGCAGAGAGCAAGAGTCCACGTGGCAGGACTGCCAGATGGCCCCTACCAGGATCTCCATCCCTTCCCACAGGGCTTTTTCCAGGACCCCACTCTGCCTGAGAATGGGGCACCTCCAGGGAAGGCAGCCCCTGCTGCCCTCAGTGCCCTCAGTGGCTGACCCCTGCTGGGCATCACTCAGGGACACCACATGCTTACAGTACTACCATAGATATGTCAGAACATTCCAGTATCATTTGCTATTTATTTTAAGTCTGTATAAACCAGGAAGGCAGGCACATGTAGTTCCCCACCTCAGCTGGCTTTTTGGGAGCTCAGGATCCTCTGGCTTCCCAATAATGCAAAGATATTTTCTTCTCTCTTGAACTGATCTTCCTTCTCTAGCTGCTGGTTCCAACTATGACTCCCCTGCTGAAGTATACCCTCTCAGTCCTCTGTCCTTGAGTTTCCCTCTTTATTTTGGTGAACCGTCTCAGGATTTTAAGCCCTGATATTCCAATTCTCTCATTTTCCTTCTGGAGAACGGCATCCACCTTTCTTTTCTTCCCCTTGAGTTGCAGAGATCCCAATTTGGAAGAAATCTGGGCAGAAACTGGTTGCCTGCTGACCCCTCTGTTCGTGAAGACCTATGGCATAAGGCAGCAGTCATGAGACACAGAATTCATGCACTACATGTCAATATAGTCAAGAGAGTATATTATTCTTTTCCTTTTTACCAAAAAAAAAAAAAAAAAAG